>LPNX010494159.1:0-36121 GCA_001517045.1 Pseudotsuga menziesii
TAAACGATGGTGAGAAGTCGCAAGAAGAAACATTCAACAAGTTTAAGAATGATAACAAGCTATTGGAAGATAAGTTAGAGTAGATCCCGAATGAGGTATCAAATACTTTAGGAGTAAAAATCCAAGTTGTAGTAAAAGAACAAACTAGATCCAATACACATCACAACTCAAGAAGATTCCCATTTGGTTTAAGAACAAACATATAAGGATGTTGGAGTACAATCAATAAGAACTCCTTATCGACATCCAAATCATAAAAGTAGATATATCTTAATCAATCAAAGTATCACTATTGAAAAATAATGAGAAATATTGCTACCGGCGCAAATAAACCTCATGATAACAACTCATTGTGGAAGTGCAACATTACACAAATAATTGAATTAGGATGGACTAATCCTTTTATGTTTTGAAAATTGTGTTAACACTCAATGGTTCATATAGTCTTATATTGTCAACTACGATAGAAGAAAAAAAGATGTGACGACATTACGAGCAAAGAGTAAAGATGTAAAAGCTTCTTCATCAAAATGCTTTGAGGAAAAAGCATTTCTTAAGAGGAAGGAAATATAACATACAAAATTATATAATATTATGTATTAATAAATCATAAATAATAATAATAAACTAAATAGTTTTTTATTATTATGGGATGCATCTTTTCATGGATGGTCACCAAATGTCCCTAGTTTCTTTGTATATTGTATTTGGCACGCTTTCATTATAAAATATCATCTTCATATTATTCTTTATACATTTATTTCTATTATTTATTATCCTTATTTATCCTTCAAATAACTCATGTGCATTTTGAACTAGGTTGGTTCACTATAGAGTGTGGTCCAATTTTCATCAAGACTAGATATGTTCCTACAAGAGTCTTATTTTGAATTTTGAACAAGGAATTTGAGTTTAGAAAAAGGTGATAATATTTATTTTGAATAAAAATTGACTTTGAAACCTGTGGTAAACTACTCTATAAAGCAAATTTCTTATTGGTATCATAAATTGTCCCACTTGAAATGACACCCCAAAGATCATCAACTAAAACTTTGAATCCTTCACAAAAAGAAAAGAGAAAAATTATTGAGATCTTAGATACATAACCCAAATAAATGACAAAATTAAGGACCCCTATAATCAAATTAGGTGATTCTCTTTAGTAATACATGGGATCGATTCTCTAGGTTACAAATCCTTACTTTAATTTTCAATTTGGAACTATATGCTTTTCAAAATTTCATACACTATATATGCAATCTTGGAATTGCTAGTCTTGTTAGGATATTGTTGTTTTGTTTTAATTCTTGGAGGGTTTTATTTAAGGTCTTGTTACTCCATTCTAATGAAATTCTATGCAAAAACACACTTAAAGAAAGATTGAATCACACTCATACTTGCAGAAATATTGGAATCACACTTGCAGAAGATTGAAATCACAGTTGCAGGAACATTGAAATCACACTTGAAAAAAATATTGAATCACGCTTGTAGTATCACGTCCCCACCCATCTACTAGAGAGAGGACGTGACTATGTTGCTATCAATGTGATAAATCTAGACCCATGAACATGATAATTAAATTTAAATGCATTGAACATAACATATATAGATGCCTAATTTCACATGTTCATCTTAATTCATTATCAAATGTAAATACGTATATTTAAAGACAAGAATACTTATCTTGTAAGCGAAGCTCGTCCTGCAACCAGCTATGTTGCTGCAACATTCCAACCAACCATAGGCTAGTGTGCTCATCAATCTCTCAGCAGTACTCCCACCCCTGATCTGAGCATGATTCCCATAAGGAATAAGGAACACTAGTAGGCTCACACATAACCAAGGATACAACAAAACTTAGCCAAGCCAACAAAGTTGGGTTTATCAGGATACAAAGGAGCTGGAAAGGCTGACTGCTAAGCTAGTGAGATCAACCACAGAGCTATGGACACATGTACCAAATCTAACCTGGCTTCTAGAACATCTACACACCCAAAACAAGGAAGCATCCCCTTCTCTGTTAAACAGTCCCTTAGGCTATGCCTTCCCTTCTAGTGCTATTCAGGGTGTGCAAAGAAGAAAACCATGCCCCTAGATCAGTCTGTGATGTTCCTTCCTACACCAGACTTATCAACTATTTTGGACCCAATCCCACTCCAAACCAGTTCAAACCAAAACAAGATAGGCATACACAACAGTACACAAGATTTGCCTTGAAGGAAAACATCATGGGATCCAAAATCAGAAACATCAACTGAGGAAAAACAACCCCTGGATAAAAATCAATTTCACCAACTAAGCAATAGATTCACGTGCGTGTAAATGGCTTAGTACCCACTCAAAAATCATGGTATCCTTCCCAATCCGCTATGCATTACCAAAATGATCCTCCAACTGTGGAAGAAAAAGGATGGAATACTGCTAAAACACGCATGAGCGGATGGACGATGGTGGACTAAGGAAATTCACTGCGTGAGTGCAACATCAACAGCATGAAAGTAGAATCGACAGTGCATGAGAGTAATCAGCTCATGCGTGAGGGAAAAACAACAATCACCCTAGGATTAATCCTCTCCTATCCTCGTGATGGAAAATATGGTCAGACAATCTGTCCTTGGGCATGCGTGTGGGAAATGACCTATGGCCTTTCCCAAGAATGACAGTTCCACCCACCTCTATGGCTGCCCATGCCTCATGTCCCTCAAGGCAATAAATGCCCAACTAAATCCTAGAGAATTTAATGGTTGGGGTGAGCAAGACAAAAAGGTGTTTAACAGCTAGATGGGTTTTCCTCTTGACACATGGCTTTTCCCCAATAGCTCAAGGTTAAACCCCCCCCCCCCTTATCCTTAGGAAATCATGCCCCATCTCTTTTAATGTTGCATTGACATAGTTGGTTGTGGGTATTGAATTAAATTGCATATTTACATGATGTCCAAAATTATAATGTGTCGACTAGCACAAAATACCATCGGCATCGATTTTAAATGCCGAAACATAAAATGATAAATCAATTGTAACACCCTGATTTTGAACTCGTTTGCATTAAATGTATATGATGTATATATTATAATTAATCGTGGTGTGGAGCTAAATGCAAAAGCCACACCATCAATTTGGTTGTGTTATGTTTCGGCGATTGAAATCGTTGCCGATGGTATATTGTGATATCCAGCACATTATAATTTTGACATCAAGTAAATATGCACTTTAATTAAAATAAACCCCAACCAGCTATGTCAATGCAACCATGATGAAAAGGGCATGATTTTCCTAGGGATGATAAGGAGGGGAAATTATTAAACCTTGGGCCAATGGAGAAAATCCCAGTGTCAGCTGTTAAACCCTTATAGCTGTCACCCACCCTTTTGACTTACTCACCTTTCCCTTGTCTCAATTAGTCAACTACCACATTAAAACCTCTGTTGTTAGTTGGGCAGTTATTTCTGGGCAATGATGTGTGGCAGGACTATCAGTCCTTTCCCACACGCACACTCCACCAGTAGACTCTTTCACCCTCATGTGGGAATTCTTCCATTCTTTCCCATCCTCACGTGGAGAGTCATTCTCTTCTCCTCACGCACAGGTTGGGATTGTTTTACTCACGCAGATAGTTGGGGGAGCTGTTTTCTGGCATTCACGATTTTCTTGTGAATGATCCATTCACGTTCTGGGCTATGTGTGTATTTTCCATACTGATTTTGTGGTTCTGTGTATATGTCCCCCTATCCATGCTAAGAGTCTGATATCCTTTTCCAATTTCGGGCTGTGTATTTCCCGTTGAATCAGTGGTGAGATCGGGGTTGTTGTTTTCCCCATGATTTTGTTTGTTGTGGGTTCATTTACATTTTTGGGCTGTTGTGGATCCTATTGAGTCATTTTGGCCACGATAGGGCAAAGAACGGCTCAAGAATCAAATTCCCCAGTCAGAGCTGTGAATTGCTTGTCTTGCTGCGTGTATGCAGTGGTTGGTCTTCGGACTGTGTTGGAGTGGCAATGAAGGCTTGGGTTGCTTGATAAACCTGGTGTGTTTGGGAGCCACATAAATAGAGCTTGAGGACTGGATTTATTCTCCACAACCCTTGAAGAGCACTGGAAGGGAAGTTAGGGTCTGAGGAACTGTATAGCAATGAAGGGACTGATTTCCTTGTGTTGGGTGTGTGTGGGTGTCCTAGAAGTCAGGCTAGTTCTGATGTAGGTGTCCTTATCTCTTCAATGATCTCAGCAGCTTAGAATTTTGCTTTTCCCAGCTCCTTGATGGCCTGATAAACCCAACTGTGTTGGCTTGGCTGATTTGTTGATGGCCTAATAAACCCAACTATGTTGGCTTGGCTAATTTGTTGATGGCCTAATAAACCCAACTATGTTGGCTTGACTAATTTGTGTATCCTTGGCTAGGTGTAAGCCTGCTTGTTCCTTATTCCTTGGGGAATCATGCCCAGCTCAGGGGTGGCAGTGTTACTGAGAGACTAAGGAGCACACTGGCCTATGGTTGGGTGGAACGTTGCAGCGACGTAGCTGGTTGCGAGATGAATTCTTCACAAGATAAGTATTCTTGTCTATTTCATCTCTGCAAGTATATTTACTGTTTAATGGATTACGATGAACATAACGAATGCTTGAATGTATGGATTGCTTCTGTTGTATGTTAAAGAATTATGCAACTCTACATGTTTTTACTTCCAAGCATTTTATTTCAGTTTTATGTATGCACATGTTCATGGGGCTAGTTGCCCAGATAGATTATGGTTTGGTAGCATCCTCTTCGTCGGTCAGAGGGTCGGGGATGTTACATCAATGATGGGGATTTTTCCTTTAGCTCTGCACCATGATTAATTACAATATTTACATCATATACATTTAATGGAAATGGGGTCAAAACCGGGGTGTTACATTCCCCTCCCCCTTCAACAGCATTGTCCTCAGTGCTTTCCAAAATTGAACAAAAAATTCTATACTGGCACCGCCCTCAGTGCTCTGCAAAATTGAACAAAAATGGATGTTCCAATCGCATGGAATCCTCCAACTCCCATGTAGCCTATTTAGGACCGTATTTCTGCCGTTGCACCTTTACCTACCCTATGGATCGGTTCTAGAGCATTGTGACCTTCCTATCGAGGATGTGCACTGGTTCGATTTGGAACTCTGCCTCGGGTTCCACCTGAATCACATCCCAATTTATCACATGGTTAGGATCATGTACATATTTCTTAAGAAAAGAAACATGAAAAACATTATGAGCTCTAGTGCCAACAGGAAATGCAAGTCTATATGCAACTGGACCTATTCTTTCAAGCACTTCAAACTACCCACAATATCTAGGTGACAGCTTGGCACAACTTCCAAGCTTCAAGGAAATCTTCCTTGCCCTCACTCTAAGGTAAGCATGGTCCCAAACACTTAATTATCTATGCACTCTATGCTTATCAGCATAGCTTTTCTGTCTGTCCTAGGCTGCTTTCATATTATGCCTAATATTTACAACTTCTTGCTCCATCTCCTTGAGCAATTCTAGACCAAGCACAATCCGGTTCACTGGATTATCCCATGTCACTAGTGTCCTACACCTCCTTCCATACAAAGCTTCATATGGAATCATCCCCAAGGATACTTGCTGTCCATTGTTATAAGAAAACTCTACCAAGTGTAAATAATCTTCCCACTTGGTTGGTTTGTCCATCACATACATGTGAAGCATGTCTGGAAGCACCTGGTTCACTCTCTATGTCTACCCATCATTCTGAGGATGGTAGGCAATGTTGAAGTTCATCTTTGTACCCAAATATGTAAACAAACCCTTCCGAAAATTGAAAGTGAACTTGGCATCTCTGTCAGAGACTATTTCCTTAGGAAATTCATGCAATTTGAAAATCTCCTTCATGAAGATTTTTGCAACATCATCAATAATATGTGTGGACTTAACCGGTATGAAATGTGCTTCCTTTGAAAACTTTTCCACCACAACCATGATGGAATCATGTTTTCTCCAAGTCATTGGAAATATTATAATAAAATCCATGGAAGTAACCTCCCACTTCCATTCTGGAACTGGAAAAGGCTGCAACAAACTTGTTGGGTGTTGATGCTCAACCTTCACCTGCTGACATTTCATGCATCTTGAAATATATTCAGCCATGTATTTTTTCATTCCTGGCCAAAAATATTTCTTTCTGGCTATAGCAATTGTCTTCTGATATCCTAGATGACCAGAATATGGAGCTTGATGGATCTCATCCATAACAACTCTCCTCAAATCTGCTACATTTGGAATATAGATTATTTTCTTATAAGTAAGAATACCATATTCTTCCAATTTATATCCCTCATACCTCTTCTCAAGACTTTGTTGTCGCAACTTGTCTTTTACCTGCACATACATTTCATCTTCAGTAATGTGACTAAAAATATGCTGCCTCAAATATAATTGGAAAATACTAAGAGATGCCACATGCATTTACTGCACCTTCCTATTGAGTGCATCAGCTACCTTATTCTCTTTTCCTTTTATGTGTTTGATTTCAAAATCAAACTCACATAAAAAATCCAGCCATCTCGCTTTCCTAGAATTTAACATGGGTTGATCAAAAAAATACTTCAGACCACAATGGTCTGTCGTTAGCTCAAATCTTATGCCCATCAAGTAATGCCTCCACATTTTGAGAGCATGCATGATGGCTGGAATTTCTATATCATGAGTGGCATATTTCTTTGCATGTTCCTTCAGCTTTCTTGACTCGTAACATATCATGTGGTTGTCTTGCATAAGGACTCCTCCAAGCCCTTAACCGCATGCATCAATACACACCAAAATATATTTTTCTGGGTCGACAATATTCAAGACTGGTGCACTTATGAGAATATTCTTCAACTGTTGGAATATTTCTTCACACCTCAGTGTACCATCTTTCTTATTTACAAACAGAACTGGTGCTCCCCAAGGAGACACACTCAACTTGATATACTTCTTATAGAATAACTCTTACAGTTGCATCTTCATCTCCAGCATTTCTGGTGTACTCATCCTGTAGGGTGTCTTGGACACTGGTGCTGCTCCTAGCACAAGTTCAATTGTGAAATCAATTTCTCTCTTTGGAGGAAGCCCTAGAATATCATTAGGAAAAAAATCCTTGAATTCCTGCGACACATGAAATTTCTCCAACCTAGGAGTTTCATTCTCTATTGCCTCCAAAATATGAGTTGCATACAACTAGAAACCTTGCCTATAAAACTTCTTCAACTGTATTGCTGAAACCTGCCTCACAGAAATCACCTTTGGAATGCCTCTTACAACTCTTGGGTTTCATTCTTCTTCCATGCATTAAAAAGTCTTATTATAGTAGTCAAGGTTTACTCTATGAGCTTCTAACCAATCCATTCCAATGAGAACATCATAGGAACCAAGTGGTAGAACATTCAGATCTACACAAGTGACCAGTCCATTCATAACCAATGGACATTTCTCTACCACTTCACTAACCTTTATTTTAGTTCTAGTGGCTAGCTGAACTAACCAAGATTCTCTATGCTTTACTTTCTTAAAACCACAAATCTCCACTACTCTAGGAGTAATGTAACTATGAGTATAACCAGGGTCAATGAAAATAGAAACAAATTGCTCAACAATATTACCTGCAACTTCAACCAAGTTGACTGGTGATATTCCTGGAGGTCATCTAGTGCTACATAAATCCTACGGACAGCCCTTGCTACTTGACCCACTATTTCTTCTTCTTGAATTTTGTAAGTTGGCCTTGCATTCTCATTCTCAAGTGGACAATTCCTGCGCATGTGAGGCCCTCCACATTTCCAACATTGGAGTGGTTTTTTGTTTTGTTGTGGTTCTCTTGGATTTTCTCCCACCACTCTAGCTGGATGCTTCTCAACTTATGTTGGTTGCTTCTATTAATTCCTAAAGTTAGAAGGTTTGAAACCTTTCTTCCTTTGGTCAGACTTCTCATTATTTTTTTCCTTCTGTGTCTTATGATAATCAATTTTTCCTTTGCTTTGCTCATAGCAATACTTAGCTTTCCTTATTTCTTCTTCCAAAGTTCTAGGTTCATAAAACTCAAATATGTCTTTGTAAGACTTTGGAAATCCACTTAGGAAACAATGTATTTTAACTTTTTCATCTTTGATGTACCTGACATACCTCAACAGCTCCAAGTACTTGTTTGCATACTCTTCCATGGTCTATTGTCCCAATCTCATCTCATGGAACTCTTTAATCTTATCATCATAGTACCTATCAAAAAGGTACTTATGCTTGAAATAGTTCTGGAACTGCTTCCATACAGTCTTTCTTTCTATAGAAATAATACATAAATACTATGATCAATGATGCTAAGAAGAAGCACAAGAAATGGATCTTGCTACTAAGAATTATCACAAGCATACACAAGAAAAATAGAGAGAAGAAAATAGACTAAATCATATGAATGAAGACATAAATATTGGTGTGTATCCTTCCATTGAATAATGATGAATAATAGTGTACATAAATAGTACATCCCTCATAGGAAAATCGATTTATATGGATAAAACTCATAAATCTCAAAAAGGATGACTTAGCAAAATACAGCAAACCCCCATAGGTGTATAAAGAACTTCCCAAATCTATCAAGGACCTAATGAATTGGAAAAAGCATGAGTGATTTTTCAAGGGAGATGGAAAAACATGCGAATACTATAAAATGTAGAAAAACTAATGGAGGATGGGTTGGAAACAAAAGCTGTCAGTTTCCTAGTTGACTAGCTTTTATCTTATCCACAAAAAAGTTGGAAAAGCAAAATAAAGCAGAATCTTCTATAATACGTTGTATACTATTTCTATATGGTCAAAAGGTGGTCAAGATCAACCCATATTTAGAAATAAAGCATTCCTGGGATATAGATGGCATGTATTGACTTTAAGGAAGTGGATGCCAACTAATTAAGCTAGTGGGTGAATAATTGATAAAATAATGATTAACTATTTTATCCTAAGTTATGAGTAGGTTTAATATATTCCAACACCCCCCTATAATTCTAACTTTATGATGGTATGACAAAAAATATAGATGCATATAGGGCCCATCAACAAGGCTATGGTCACCATTTAACGATTATTATGTCCAGAAAAGTGAGGAAAGAGGAAAAACCACATGGGAAGAATCCTCCATCAAGAAAGGATAAGGCACAAAATTTTGAAATAATATGTCTTCAACATATCCTTATCTTCACTTGAATTAGCTGAGTGAACTTATTCTGGATGGAAGACTTGTTGAAGAAATCATGAACTCCATGATCATGCGCTGGAGTGTAGAACCTGCAAGAAGGAAGAGGAGAGACTCCTTGTATCTCATAATTTGATGAAGTAGGAGAATTATCTGAATTCTTCTTTCTGCTGTAAAAATCTGATCTGCAAACATAATCTGAAATGGAAAAGATATCTGTGCATACTCCTTCCCAAAGGGTACAAAAATTAAGACAATTTATTTCACACCCAATTCCTTAAATATATGCAAAATTGTGATGTGAATCACATGTTAATCTTCCAATTTGATTTAGCACCTGTATATATCTAATATGAGGTTGATAATACTCTGATATATCAGAATAATAGCATATGGAACAGCAAAGACAAAGGCTTCAATGGCTCCATGAGGATATAGGGATAGACTAGGAAAATTATGAGCAACTGGGGAAAACTAATAGGTATAAAATTATGAATGATGGATGGGCATAATATCTGAACCATAAGTGTTTAGAACAGATCCAAACATGTTTAATATCAGTCCAAATATGACTAAGTACATGGATAACCAGCCACTGAAATATAGGAAATACTTCAAACCATGTAAGATAAATATCACTGCATAAGAGACCAATGAGGAATCAATTAGTGAACCTAGGATTTGTACAGTCTTAGGATTATTTAGAGGTATGGTAGATGGTATGGATGGTGATATGATGTGTGTATAAACCTGCAAATATGCTTCTAAATCAGAATCCAAATGATCACATATAAGAATATTAGTAGACTCATGGGAATACACTGGTAATGAATCCTCTGTATAAAAGGAGGAAAGAATGAGATGTTCACAATCTTTAAGGAGGTTTTGAGTATTGATTCCAAGAACAAAGGAGGATATGTTGAAGCATGTGATATCAATTAAGTTAAGTGGTATGACACAAATAAGGCTTGATTTGGCTAAGCAAACATCTTGTAAATCACTGGGTTGTGCACCATCAATGAGAGAGGTGTGCACAAAGTGTGAAGGATCCGGCACATAGATATTAGAATATAAGATAGGAGATTTAGAGAACAATGAATGGGTGATAGGATCATCATCAATATCAATAGAACCTCCATATTTTACTTCGTTTTCATCATTAGTATCACAAGAAGAAAAATCACCTTCAAGAGACACAGAAAAATATGACTCTTCAATATTTGCTTCTTCATTGAAGGAGGAAGCATTTGAATCAAGGAGAGTAGCAGAAACATGAACTGTATGAGAAAATTATTCATCATGATAAACATCATCAAGAAATATAGAGGCCAATAAATCTTGAGAGATAGAACAAGAGGATATGCTAGGTTCGCTCCATGCTTCATCTTCTATTTCCTGCAAACCAAAAGCTTTGTCCAAATTCTTCCAAAGCTAAAATGGATACTCGGAAGAATCTATGAGATGATATATATTTGGAGACATTACAAAACACATAATTCCATAAGCTCTATCACAATGATTTATCCAATCAATATTCTCTTCATAAGACCCAGGTTCACTTAATGCACCAATGGAGACATCAAAGAGACATTGCCTCTTCAAGTATGTGCTCATCTTTGGCTTCCAATCAGCAACATCATAATCATAAGCAACTTCTGATCTTTCGATCAGAAAACATCATAATCATAATATTCTGATCTTTCGATCAGAGAACATCATCATCAGCAACTTCTGATCTTTTGATCAGAGAAACATCATCATCATCATCATATTCTGATCTTTCAATCAAAGAACATCATCATCTTCAGCAGCAGCATCATCATCATATTCTATATTTCAATCATAGAAAATCATCATCAGCAGCAACTTCTGATCTTTTGATCAGAGAAACATCATCATCATCATATTCTGATCTTTCGATCAGAGAACATCATCATCAGTAGCAACAACATCATCATCATATTCTGATCTTTCAATCAGAGAACATCATCATCATCAGCAACTTCTGATATTTCGATCAGAGGACACCATCATCATCAGCAACATCTGATCTTTCGATCAGAAACATCATCATCATCATCACACTCTAATATTTCGATCAGAAGCATCATCATCATCATCACACTCTAATCTTTCGATCAGGAAACATCATCATCATCAGCAGCAACCCACAGTACAAAGACAAAGAAGTCTTTGGATCTCTTTTGGACTCAAAATCCAAGGATGATGAAATCCTATCACATTCTCGACAACCAATGTCACCGAATCCATTCTGAACTGAGGTTCAAGGATGATGCAATCCTACCACATTTTCGATGACCGAAGTTACACCGGATCCATTCTGAACAGAAGTTCAAGGATGATACAATCTTACCACATTCTCGATGACCGAAGTTACACTGGATCTGTTCTGAACCGAAGTTCAAGGATGATACAATCCTGCCACATTCTCGATGACCGAAGTTACACCGGCTCCGTTCTGAACCGAAGTTCAAGGATGATACAATCCTACCACATTCTCGATGACTGAAGTTACACCGGATCCATTCTGAACCGAAGTTCAAGGACGATACAATCCTGCCACATTCTCGATGACCGAAGTTACACCAGATCCGTTCTAAACCGAAGTTCAAGAACGATACAATCCTACCACATTCTCGATGACCGAAGTTCACCAGATCCATTCTAAACTGAAGTTCAAGGATGATATAATCCTGCCACATTATTGATGACCGAAGTTCACCAAATCCATTTTGAACCAAAGTTCAAGGATGATACAATCCTACTACATTCTCGATGACCAAGTTCATCGGATCACTTTTGGACATTTGTCCCAAGATGATACAATCCCTCTTCATTCTCGAAGACCGAGGTCTCTGGATCACTTCTAGACATATGTCCCAGGATGATACAATCCCTCTTCATTCTTGAAGACGAGGTCTCTGGATCACTTTAGGGCAAGTGCCTAGGGATGATGCAATCCCACTGCAACATCACTACTCCCCCTTTCGGGGAAGGTCTTTCCGAACCACACCAAAAGTGTTAAAACTTTACTCGAGACAAAGGCTTCGTTAGGACATCATCATCTAAACCATCATCATCTACATCTTCAGTATGTGAATACTGAACTATCACCATCTGTATCTCTAGTATGTGAATACTGAAAGCATCATCATCTATATCTTTAGTATAGAAATACTGAAAGCATCATCATCTCTATATTCAGTATAGAAATACAGAATCACCATCATCTGCATCTACAGTATGTAAATACTGATTTATCATCTATATCTTTAGTATGGGAATACTGAAACATCTGCATCTTATCTCGTATGTAGAAATACTGGATTCCTATGTGTTACAATGGAACACGGGGTTCTCTGTCATCACAACTCTAGTTATCACATAGAATCATTGCAGTATCCATCTTCAGATCAAAGAGACCTGATATCAGCTTCTGAAGCCATATGACTTCACAACTTAACAGAGCAATCGGCTATGTATTCTGCTTCAGTCGTGCTAAGAGAAATACTGGACTGTTTCCTGCTAAACCATGAACTCATAGCAACCCCAAACAAAAGCATCTACCTAATGTGATTTTCCTATCTGAGATACTTCTAGCCCAATCTGCATCTGTGTAGCCATACAATCTATACTCATGGCTACCATCATAGTATAGACCAAGGTCCATAGTCCCTTTTAGATATCTCATCACATGTTTTGCAGCTACTAGGTGAACCCATCTTGGTTGAACAAGATATTGACTTAAGGTGTTCATGGAAAAACAAATGTCTAGTCTGGTATTTGTTAAGTACATCAATGACCCAATGATCTGTCTGGAATGAATCGCATCCACTAACTCTAATGAATTATCAGCTAACGGTTTCAGGTTGGAGTCCATGGGTGTGGCCATGGCTTTGGATTCCAACATATTGAATCTCTTCAATATATCTACCACAGACTTTCACTGGTTGAGAAATAGTTCTTCTGAACTTTGCTATACTTCCAAACCTAGGAAATAATGCATTAACCCAAAGGTCTTTCATCTCAAATTCTTCTGCTAGTTTCTTCTTTCTTTCCATGATCTGTTTCTCATTCCCTGCCAACAATAAGTCATCCACATATAATAACAGGATGACAGGTTCATCTTCTACAACCTTGAGATAAAGGTTAGAATCAGCTTTACTCTTGGTAAAGCCCATAATTGACAGGAAATTGTCTATCCTTCCATACCAAGCTCTAGGAGCTGGCTTCGTTCCATAAAGGGCCTTCTTCAACTTACATATATGAGTCCATATGTCTTCAACTTCAAATCCTTGTGACTATTCGATGTAAAACTCTTCCCCAATCATACCATTAAGGAAGGCTTGTCTTTACTTCATCATGGAAGCAACTACCGTCATAGTTCTAAAGGACGTGTACCTTGCTTTCTGGAGTAAGTGTCTCTTCAGAATTAATTCCCTCTTTCTTATAGAAACCTCTAGCCACAAGTATTTCCTTACTTCTATCAACAACATATTTTATTTTGCAAATCCATTTGTAAGATACCACATTCTTGCTTTCTGTTTTGAGTACTATATCCCAAACATCATTCTAGTATTCTTTCATCATAACATCTTCCATGAGATCGTCTTGTCAGATCATCAACATAACCTAGTCTTATGTATTCAACTTTGAAGGTTGGAACCCACTTTACTCTTGGTAAAGTCTCGATCCATTAGGAATTTGTCCATCATGTCATACCATGTCGAACTCAGATATCTTCTGTAGTCACTCCCCCTGAAGTGGAGTATTATCTTCCTTCTTCATTTTTTACAGGTGATTCTATGCTTGATATATACTGGTCAATAGAGTATGTCATGTCATAGTCTATTCTTTCTGAGGCAAATCACGATCCTTGATTTGTACACTCATTCTTGTAGATCCATATGGAAGATACTACGTACTTCCCTTTATGTCTCGAAATCATATCATATACATCATTCCCCATGATCAACTGTTATTCTTTGATCATAGCTTCTTTCATAGCATTCTTTTCTTCATCTTGAGTTATCTCTCACACCCATGGTGTTCTTCATCCTTCGAGGTGGATCTACTACTCTCTCAAACTCTTTCTTTCGTCATGGTGTCTCTGAACCTGGGATCTTCAGATTCATGTTTATTGAATTGTCATCACTTGTTCTTCGAAACAAGTCTCATCCTTCTTTTAGGAGGTTGTATAGGACCTTTCCTACAATTCAAATGCACCAATTGCATCGTTAGAACTATTTTATAAAACATATGCATAACGACAAATTCTTATGCATCATGCAATTGTTTAGCCAATACAACATTCATCCATATCTCATAGAAACTTTCTAGATGCCTTCCATTTCTATCATGACGTTATTGAGATTGTGCACTAATCCAATATGTTAGCAAGGAAGCTTCATTCTAAATAAGTAGCAATGGAGAGTTGTATAGCACCATGAGATACTTGCCCATCACATGCATATTAGTAG
The DNA here is from genome assembly GCA_001517045.1 of Pseudotsuga menziesii. NCBI lineage: Eukaryota > Viridiplantae > Streptophyta > Pinopsida > Pinales > Pinaceae > Pseudotsuga > Pseudotsuga menziesii. The sequence continues at coordinate 14,717 of LPNX010494159.1, forward strand.
TATACAGTCATTAATGCAAACAATCTATCATGCATAACACATCAACTGAATTAAATCAAATGTATAACAAAACAATATCATGAAATGACAATTGAATACTTATCTTTTATTTGTTTCATGGGTAGAATCCATCTTGATCATTCTGCTTTATCATCTTCTCCATTCATGAAATCATCATTTCTTATCCAAATGATAAGATGAATAAGAGGTTCTTCAAGAATTGAGTTCTTCATATTCCTCATCGCATGAGGGATTTGAATGGTGAGAGCTTGATCTTCAATTGCTCCCATCTTCTTCTTCTCTTCTTATGAGCCGAGCTGAAATTAATCACTTCCTTCTGGCATACATTCTTCGCATGAATGAATCCCATGATCATGGGAGGCCATTCAAGGTGGCTATCACCACTTCTGCATTCTCTGCTTCTTCTTCTACCGCTTCAAGATGTTATGCATTCTAGATCTTCATATTCTTCAACTGTCATCTTTTGAATTATGTTCTTATATTCAAATAGATTGATCAAGGAATCAAACATATTCGGTGTCTTTAGGGAAGACACTTGTGGTACAAGTTGATCCATGATTGAATCAACAATGATCTTCTTGGCCTTGATCAAGTTCTTCTTGTGTAAGGCTTTGAGGCTCATCTCCCTCTAGAACTACAACCTCTCTACTCATGTAGGTGTCCAATTCATTTTCTTCAGAGAGATAAAATACTTCCATGCTTGGAATTTTTCAACTTCACCAAGCTTATCATCAATCTGATGTGATAGATCACTTTGAAATGAGAACCTCAAATGCAAATAGCAAAATATTATATCTTACCGATTTGAGGTGTCCGTCCTGCTTCCAAAGCTGGCTGATCTAGGGTTTGTTAGAGAAACCCTAAATTTCAAAACTTGGAATCTTTCAGATATGTTTGGATATAAATATAGATATCTTCAAATGGATCTATCCAATGTACTCCTTTTCTAAGAATAGTGGAGGGAAGCTCTCGGAATAGGAAGCCCTAGTTTTCCAATTTCTTCTACAGAAATTCCTATTACTGTTTCTATGAGATCTCTGCAATAAATGCTCCTCTATGTCTGAAATTTCACACTGAAGTAACCTCACATGTCCCCGATCCAACACCATAGTTTTCATTAGAATTGGTTTCACCAATTGGGATTTATGATCATTTTCCCAAGGTGACCTATTACAAGACTGTTCAGAACAGTGAAGTTGTATGGCATGCCACGTGTCACTGGTTCATCTTCAGGTTCTGAATTTCATACCATCGAAATTAAATTTTGTGATATTTCTAGAACATCTTCATGAATTCCATTTCGACCTCTGTATCCCAAGCTATAGAAATTTTCCCTAGGTGTCTTGTTTAGGGATGAATTCTGAAAGAGGATGGAACCCTAACTTGGAGGGATCATATCTCCTAGAATATAGCGAATCGGAGGCTGTATTTTGGACACAGTGTTCATCAGGATTTTATATTTGGTCTCTGCAATTTTCCACTTCTTAACCTTCTCCAATGTTTGGATATAGTGAATATACCAAACCTTAGCAGTTTTAGTATTTAGGGTTTTTCTAGCTCCAGGTCAAACTAGGGTTTGACTTTCCCGGAGTTTCACCCAACCAAAAATATTGATCCAGGTCTCTAAAATCAGATTTTTATGAGGAGAGAAATCCTATGCTGGGCTCGCTCAAAAATTATTCTTCTGCAAGAATCCCTAATTTCCCACACCAAAAACTGAAAATGCTCGGAATCGAATTCCGCTTTGACAGAAAGATGTGCCCTTCAATGGGGAGTCGGCCTAGCCTTCTTTTGTTGATCGATTGTGGAGAGAGAACAAAAAAGTAAGAAGCCCTAGATTCTGTAGATGCACAATATCTTCTTTTTAGGGTTTCTTTGATACCATGTTAACTTTTCATATGCTTAGCTAAGACAACAGTATTTCATTTCATTTTCATAACAAAAGCATATAAACAGGATCACTGAAAGATAGACAAGCACAACCATACAAAAGGAACACAAAGATTTATCCTAGGAAAACCCTAAAGGGAAAAACCCAGCAAAATATTCCTCAATATAGATGCCCCATAAAGATAAAAGATAAAACCAGCAAGGAGATCAAAGCCTGATCCTCCTCCTTCTCCGGCTAATTCTCTTCTCCACTAATGCGCTATACAAGTGAGAGTGTGTGTTCCAAATGAGGAGCACTACACCTCTATTTATATTCATCTGTTCACTTAAGTTAACACATCTGTCATGTAGGCTCGAGTTAATCATGTAGGCTCATGTTACACATGTAAGCTCAAGTAACCACACCGGGGTGCTAATGACCCACATTTACAACTAGAGGGGACTGCCTCATGACTCTTATTAGTTCTTTCGATTAGGAGCATCGAGGTACAAAGTAATACAAGTGGTTCTCCTGGTAGGACCATCAAGGACCACAAAGAAATACATATAGAATATTCTTCGAAGTTACAATATTTCAACAATAACTACCTCATATGGACCCATCCAACGGGTAGTTAATTTTCCTTCAAAATTTTTATATCTTGAGTCAAACAGTTTTCCCAATCCTTGGTTATAAACTTATTTTGTTTAATAAATTTATCATGCCATTTTTTTCAGTTATTTTGTATTAACATTGTTCTTTGGAGTGCACTTGTCTAATCTCATCTAACTCATTAATCTATAAAACCCATTGTTTTTGTTCCTCTTCCAAATCCATACCTAATTGTACAACTATACAAAAAGTCTTAACTTGGAATTCAATAGGTAAAAGGAATTTTTCCCATATACCAACTCATAGGGTGTATATCCAGTCATGTTTCTCCGTGTTATTCTATAATCCCACAAGGCCTCTGGGAGTCTATCTACCCAATCCTTATGATGTAGTTGAATGCTTTTGGTTAAGATAGCTTCCAATACCTTATTGGTTGACTCTACCTATCCATTAGCTTGTGGGTGGTAGGGTGAGGACTTGCAATGTCGAATGCCATATTTCGTGGTAAGTTCTTTCATCAATTTGGAAGTAAATTGAGAACCTTGGGCAGTGACGATTTTCCCGGCAAGGACACCAAAATGTTGGGTGCTATATTGTCTTAATGAATCACCAAATATTTGATTATCGACCAAGGTTTGTAAACTTGGAGTTGACACACAATGTATGCTAAGGTAGAGGGGTACCTAGGATTTTGTAGAAATATTTCAATAAATAAAAGATCGGAAGATCTTTCAAAATGAAAATACCGAGTCAAACTTCAAAAATGCAACTACTAAGTTAATTATACTTAAACAAAACCAATAGATTAGAGCAGTATTAATTTATACTACTCTACTCTATGAACAATAACTAAAAAGATATATAAGCAATACTATTCTAAGGAACAAGACTTGATTAAAACTAACTACTCTTTTCAGTGAAATCTATCAATTATTCAGCTTCTAGTCTAGAAATTGGAAAGGCTATAAAAAAGTTTAGAATTCTAACTATATGGAAACAAAAGATTATATTACCTAAGGTAAAATTATAACTACTTAATATATCTAAGAAATCCAATAATTTAAACTATGTAGACATTTAAGAAACACAATACCTAAGCTAAATTATCTAGTTCCATTCTCCTTGAGGATTTTGAGGATATGCGTTCAATGTGACAGGAACTAGAGAAGGTGTGTTGAAATGACTTTCAAAGGAAATCAGGAAGCTGAACAGGATTAAATCTAATTTAACTTCTACAAAGTGGTGTAAACTAAAGAGCGTCCAATTACAAGTGATAGTAAACATTGTGATTTATTCGATATCCATAAGCAAATGAATCTAGTTGAAATAGGATGTTATGAACACTAATCTATTAATCAAAAACAATATTATTTTAATGATTACTTTGAAGTTGGAGGTATGCTATTCTAATGGGGTAAAGCATGGAATAGATTTAAGGAAATAAATATAATCTAGAAGCAAGTAGAAAAATTAATAAAGATATTTTATTTCTATTCTATGAACATCGTTAGTAACTACAGAATAAGAAGGACAGATCTTATCCTAGAAATGATGATCAAACCATGAGGAGATAATGTACTTTTTAGAGAATAAAATTAACAAGTTTAATTCTAAAATCAATCTAGTAAATCAAACTGGAAATATAATTTGACAAGATCTTTAAAAAAATAATCAATTAAGAAATCAAAGACAAAAGAAACACAACTCAAACACAAAATAAAGCAAAAAGAAATGAAAGCTAAGAAGAACTATGGAGCTTAAAGGATACTTTATGTGGCTTGAAATAAGGTTCTAGTTAGATATATGACTACCGGTTGACTACAGAAAATAACACAATTCCAAAAATAGGAAAACTAAACTTTAAATAAGCATAAAACAAAACATGAAATTTTAAAGTCTGAAAGAAAGACCGGATGATAGTAACTAATGACAGTCCAGATGACGAAAAACAATGTAACTTTTGGAATAAACGACCTAAACGATCCTGACAACTACAGAATATTTTAACAGAATTGAACCTAACTACGAGCTACGCCTAAAACTTTGAACTAATTAAACTCTGTCTAATTACAAATATAAAACTCAAAACCAAACTAAAGGAAATACTAGAAAGAACTATGCATGACCGGTCACTTTCAATTCGGGAAATAGAAACTATGTTAACAACACAATATAAATTATATTAACCACAACATATGCACATTACAGAGGAAAGGAAATAAACAACATCAACTTATGGGAGAATTCAACTACACACAAAAACTAGAAATGAAAACTACTTATCTGCAAAAAAGGAATACTGGAAATACACAAATGGAAACCTATGGTTATTGAGGGCCCCTTCTCATCAATCAAGGGTTGCATTTAGATCAATCAATCACTCATGAAGATAGAGACATATATTCTTAGCTGAAAATAGAATTTTTATTAAATTGAAACAGAATTTATAAAGTTTTTATCCAACGATGATTTCTACGAGCCTACTCTCATTGTGAGACATCATTTATATAGATTTTACAATGGAGTGAGTGGGTCAACCCTTTCAGTGGTCGATCGCTCTAAAAATAGATAGCTTTAACTGCTAAAAAAACTAACTATGTAATGATTTATGACTGCGCACAACTGTCTTCCTATTCCCTTGCGCTTCGGTTCTCCTTGTGCGAGCTATTGGTGTATGGATCTTTGTTGACGTGGGTAGAGAGCATGGTGTCAGAATGAGAGGAAACTATCCCAAGTATTCTAGAGAAAGGACTCTCGCACCAAGAGGACACGTGGACAATATAACCATGAAAACGTTTTGTGCTCTTAACGACCGGGTATATTTCAACCAACAGAGCCGTGGGTTGATCAGAGGGATGTATGACGAGATGGATGTGACTATGCATGTTTGGCATGAATGTGTGTCCAATTGGAGGCTTGCTTTAAAACCAAATACCACAAAACAAATCTATTTAACACATACATTTACAAATGTCACATAATTGTTAATAAAACCATGAAATAATAGAATTTAAACAAGACTTGCATAATATTCAATTACATTCATACCTGTATTTAATTTGTGGTATGAATGGAAATAAATATGCCAAAAGGTGACAAAAGTAATGCTGACAAATCAAATTAACAATAAAAAATGATGACAAAATAGGGCTCAATAGTGAGTCGAACAAATGGTATCAGAGAAAAAGGTCTAGGGTTCGAAACTCACCCTGCTTGCATTGGGGTGGATATTTTTTGACATTGGGTTTAGCACTCCCCATGAGTTTTGTGACATGGAATAATTGCCTCCTAAGATCCTAACTATGGAGATTGTGGCAGAGATTAACACCTACGGGTTTTTTTCTAACAACAACCGTGATTCCAACACCTAGGGCTTGGAGAACTGAAGAAGAAGAAAGAGGAAGGTTTTTTTGGGAACTAAAAAAATACACTATAATATCGTCATGGAATTTTATTATGGTTATTAATTTGTTGCTTACGCTAGTCACCAATTGTAGTGTGTTATTGACAAATACAAAAATACAATAATGTAATGTGTTAATTGTAATATTGTTTACTACAAAAGATACAAGTGGTGATCATCATGATGGTGGTGATGGTGATTAGGATGATGGTGGTGGTGGTGGTGATGGTGGTGGTGATGATGGTGGTGATGTTGATGAGGATGATGGGGATGATGATGATGGTGTTGTTGAGGATTAAGATGATGAATATGAGGATGATGAGGATGATGATGGTGAAGATCATGATGATAACACTAATGAGGAGGAGGAGGAGGAGAATGGAGATAATGGTGATGACTGTGATGATGATGATGATAATGAAATTGATAATAAATATGAATATGATGATGATGGTGATTATGTTGATGAGCATGAATATTATGATGAGGATGATGGTGATGATGATGATGATGATTGTTAGCATAGTTTTTGTGCTAAGTAGTTGGAGAGGTATAAAATAGTGTAAGGAGAAATAAGGTCTATAAATTTTCATATCATATGACAATGGAAGGCATTTAGAAGTTTTTTTTGCAGATTTTTAGAAGGTTATTTCTAAGAAAAGTTCGTAAAATAATGGAAGGATTCTAGATTTTTCAGTTTTAAAAGAGTATGTGGATGATAAAACTTGTTCTAAGCTGTATATTGACAGGGAATGAAGAGATTAAATGAACAGGTTTGAGAAATTCTTGAATCACCAGGAATCGGTTAACTAGAAGACACGATTGTCCATTGGATGAAGAAGGAAGGGTAGATCTAGGGTCATGAATAATTTCACTAATTAAATGTGCAAGGAGAAATGAAATTCTTAAATCAGCGAAATGGAATAAAAAGGTTTGTGTTTCAATGGTGGAGATCAATGACCAGATCCGATCAACAGTGGAAATCCACTCTAGAATTCTAACTTGCATGATGTAAATCACCTTTTGAATTTGCAGAATCGGTTAAAACACCTGTAGGTTTCAATGACTGAGATTGACGGTGACCTACATCAATGGCGGAGGTGAATTTCGTTGATCTAAGATGATCAGGAAAAGTCACTTTCTAAATTTGTGGAATGATGTAAAGGGAGAGCATGTTTCAATGGTGGAGATCAAGTTGGGGATAAATCTATGGTGGATAATGATTCTACCGATTGAACATGAGCGAAGAAAATCACTTTTAAAATTTGTGGAATTTGGTAGGACCTTCAAACTTGAACAAAAAAGATTAAAGGTGGATTTTGATTGAGGGCTGAGATCAATTCCACAAATTAGAATTGCACAGACAAAGGTCAAAGTTGAGATTTGTGAAATTGAGTATAGTCCACACATTTCAACGGTTCAGATATAGATCAACGGTTCAAAATAATTCCACCAATCCAAGGTGTTGGGAAGGAAATTTTTGGAGGGACTACAGAAAGTTTAAATGTGAAAGGTGATCAAGTGTGCATATTTAAGTTGAAAATGAATCTATGGCTATAAATCAATGCAGGCATATAAGCTATAAGAAGGATAAAGAAGTGCATATAACTCGAAATCAAAGTTTAAGACAAAACAAAATGGACGGCTCATATTGGTGGAAGTTACAGATAAGAGATGGAGATTTGTTCCCATATCCAAAGTTGCATGAGAAATAAAGAGGGGTGAAATAAGAGGGAATAAGATAGTGTGGCTAACAAACAGTCAAGAGTCAAGGGTTCAGATTGAAGAACAACAGATCTATGGGTGAGATTAGATTTAAATGAAAAATATGCACAGTCAATAAGAAGAATAAAATAATATAATGACAACCATGTGGATTCAAACTATTTGTTTTTTTCTCAAGCATTAGAAAACGAGAATTTAAACTTTGTGGAAGGCGTCACCATTGACAAACTTTGGAAACATTTGCCAGCTGACCAAGTAGGTTCATTTCTCTGTTGAACTAGTATTTCATAGATGAAATGGAATATTTAGAGGTTTATAATCTTGAGTATCAAAATGTTGAAGAATTTCTTGAAGATAAAGATTCTGAAATTTGCAACACTATATTGCTAAATGATAATGTAGAAACCGCCAAAAACAAGTTGAAAATTATCAAGGATCAAGGAATTGATACCCATGGGGTATTCCATTCATATTTATTTAATTTCTTCGTCGAACAAACCCCAAATTTTCCAGAGTTCGTTGAGTGGTGCGCTAGTAATTATTCTCCTTTTGAGTGGGTAATAATGGATGCATCTAGGTATAAAATTTTGTGTCAAGTAAATTCCTTTTTCATCCGAAATACTCTGTTAATTTTTGCCGATTTTGTCCAAATTTTGAAAGAGTCAAAGAAGAAAACCTATCCCAATTTTTCTGAGAGTCACAAGTCGAGCGAAAAGAAACTTTCTTCAAATCTTGCTCAAAAGCCAATATCCAGTTGTTAAATATTCCTTTTACCATTGATTACAACCGGTTTAATGAAGAAACACAGTCTTTGTTAACCTTGGAAAGTCAATTTTTGGGGTTGGATACAAACAAATACATCACAGAACCCTTATTAATTCTATTGTTCACCATTAGTACTAGCCAGGTAGAGTCTGAGAAATTGATTCAGTCCATGCAGTCATCATGCCTTAAATTTGATGATTTTTTAGTTGAGAACATCCATTCTCAACTAATAAAATTCCACAGCACAAGATCTTTCAGATTTCAATCTTTTCTGCTAAGGATGTTTTTAACTTTCAATGAAGATAATGTATAGGTCGTAGAGATGGTAATAACAGATGAAATGAGTAGAGATTATTGTAACTTTATGAATTTTCTCATGGCACTAGTGTATAATGTTTTCTTTCAAGAGAGATTACCCAAAGTATTACCAAAGATGAAAGAAACATTACAGTTTTCAGCTGAAAAGAATAATAGGGGATTGGTTCCTATCTGAACATGGCACAGTGATTAAGGTATATGGGTTTGTTCATCAACCCTATATCCTACCAGCATTTTTTACAGTAAGAGTGTTCTCATTGGGACTAATTATACAAATATTGATAGTCAAAGACAAACATCTCCTGAGCTATAAGAAGACTTCAAAAATTAAGTTTCCATGGATAGTAGGTCCTTTGGTTATCAGGAGAAAATTAGCTCTTCCAATGATTGAAAACATGCTCATAGAAATGGGATTTTTAGTGGAAGTTGTTATTAATTATGACCCTCACCATATTATCTCAAATAGGATACAAGCAAATAAAAATAAACCATTTGAGCATTCTGAGGTGGAAAGATTGTCTGAAGCAGTTAATTGGATGGATTACCCCAAGGATATCAATAATGGTGAGAATATGCAATAATATTCACTTTCATCTACAACAGGGATCTCTTCTCCTCAGCAAGATATTTCTAGTATTGTTGATGCAGCTGCTCATGTCACTCCATTGGCTATTTTTTTTCAGAAAAAATGAATAAGAGAGATTTCTCAGAAGTCATGGATATAGATGAGGAAGATACGGCTAGAACACCCAAGAAGCAAAAGATTGAAAACTTATGACAACTTGTACCAGTAACAAAGACTAAAGTCAGAAAGAAATATGTGAAGGTCAAAGGCCCAACCTTTGAAATATAAGAGTACACATTTGATAACATTCCTGAAAGAGTTGCAGATAAATACAAGTCCAAGACTGAATTGATGGACAAATATAAAGGTGTCGGGGTAAAATATTCTAGGGAAACATTGAAATTATATGATGAAGTGAGAATATTTTCTAGTTAAGATGTATCCCTAGTGACTATAAGGGATCCAGATAAAAACACATTAAATTCGGCAGATACTACAGGAAATAAAGTGGGTTAAATTGTTAGAATAATCAACCCACAGTTAGCTACCTTAGACATTAATTAATCCATTTTTGTCTTATTTTCCTAGTTTCCATGTTCCACCTTATGCAAGTTGTCATCTACACATCCATAGTGGTCAAACTTGATGATTTTGACTCATGGAGCACTTGGGAAACCTCCTGGAATCAAATATGATTTATTCTTGGCATCCTAAGTGCCCTTCTGCTTTTTTCTGCTTTATTGCCTTCTTTTTTAGTGCTTTAAGGCAATTAGGAAAGTTTGACTAGGTGAGGTTAACTAGTTTTTTGTCCTCCACATCCTACACTCTTTTCTCCTATGAAAAGCATGTATGAGTTGTCCTTCCATTAGATTTTATCTTTCCTAAGTGCTTTTTCCAATTCTTGAGCTCCTTGACAATTTTGGAAACTGCTTTATGCACCTATGGGGGATTTGCTTAATTTTAGTAAGCCTGCTTTTGACTAGATTCGAATTGCCTCTTCATGCATTTGAATCTCTTATGTAATTATTTATTGTAGCAGCCTATGATGTTACAGGGTTGGCTATTGTACACTTATTCAATACAGTTTAGTGTTCAGCTCCATATTCAGTCTCTTTTGTGAGTGATTTTGCATGTACAATTGATAATTGTTGTGAGTGTAATTATTCTATCACTAGGTTCAATTTCCACATGGTATCAAATCCTTTGTAGATTTATTTCTATCCTTCCAATTTGTTTTGCAGGTTTGACATCAGTGACTGGGAGCCTTCTACTGACAGCCGGACAACTTCTGAGTTGTGGATCAATCTCAGAAGATCATCTTGACTCCTTTTAACTTCTTTGAATGGAAAGCAGAGATGGAGATACTGTTGAGAAAAAAAGGCCTCTACAGAGTGACTATGGCAACAGAAGTAGAGCCCAATGAAGCTGCAGAGAAGATAAAATGGAACAACGGGAGGGATGAGGCCTATGGTCTCTTGTGTCTGAGTATATCCAGAGACCTCCTTTTCCATCTTGATGGATTGACATCATCGAATGAAGTATGGGAGAAACTTGTTGATATTTTTGGAAAGACAGATGAGATGAGGGGACATCAAATCGAAAATGAACTGATCTCCCTGAGTGCAAATAGCTTTGAATCCCTGCAACTCTATTTCTCCAAGTTCAAAGCACTTGTTTTGTAGCTAAAACAATGTGGGATGAAAAATAAGGATGATCAGCTGGTCTTGGCCATACTCTCAAAGCTTGGCCTTGACTATTCAGTGTTTTTTTCGATGTTCTATGCCACAAAGTTGACAACTCGAACCTGGAAGATGCCTAGCCTTGCAGATTTCATGGAATCTCTCACACAAGAACAAGATAAGTTGGTGATGATGGGTACCATCAAACCATCCAAAGAACAAGATCTAGTTGCTGGAGATTCGAGGGTGGATTCAAAAATAAAAATAAAAAGCTAAAAATCCACCTGAGCGAAAGAGAGACAAGAACAAGTCTCCAGAGAAGCCTCAAGGTTCCAAGAAGAACTACCAGAAGAAGAAGAACAAAGGAGAAATGAGCAAGTGTGCATACTATACTATCATTCTGAGAGCTCCTGCATGAAGAAGAAATAAGACATGCTGACCCAACTCCTGGAGAAGAATGGCATCTCCCTTCTAGAGAAGAGAGAAGGAGGATCAAGTTCAGAAGACAGAGAAAGAGTTCATGCATTGGTTGCTGGCACCTCAAGATCACCTAGTTTCATCATTGATTCTGGAGCTTCAAGACATATGGTTTCGACCAAGGAGGTATTCACCTCACTTGACATGTCGAAAGGTCCACCAATAGTACTGGGAGATGACTCTCTCACTGAAATTTTGGGCAAAGGGAGGATTGATCTTGATCATGGTCAGTTCAGTAATGTGTTGTATGTTCTAGGTCTTGCCTCTAACCTCTTATCAGTGTATCAGATGACCCACACAGGGTCTCCAAAGAAGGTCATATTCTCCCCTGATGAAGTTAATATCATAGAGATCTCAAGTGGTAAATTCATTGCAAAAGGAGTTGCAAATCATACTTCGAAGGTATACATGTTCTCACACTTCCTGCCCTACTCAAACCCCTCTACTCTTCTGATTCATGCTAATGAAGCAAGCAAGCTTTGGCATGAAATATTTGGCCACCTAAATTACAAGTATTTTTCTGATCTTAGTGAAAAGGAGATGGTCATAGGGTTACCAAAGATAAAATTTTCCAAAGGATTCTGTCAAGGTTGCATCCTAGGAAAACACCCAGAGCATAAATTTGAGAGAGCTAGTCATGAGAGAACCTCTGCACCCCTCGAGTTGATCCACAGTGATGTTGCTGGCCCATTCCATCATATGTCCATGAGTCAGGCCAAATATGCATTGAATTTCATAGATGACTTTTCCAGGTATTGCTAGGTTTACTTCCTGAAACACAAGTCTGAAGTTTTTGGCCTCTTCAAAGTCTTTAAGGCTTTGGTTGAAAACCAGTCTGGGAGGAAACTCAAGGTCCTCAGATCTGAAAATGGTGATGAGTATGTCAAGTCTAAGTTTATTCAATATTTTGTGGATGTAGGTAATCATATGCAGCATTCTATCCCTTACACGCCATAGCAGAATGGTGTTGCAGAGAAGAAGAACATATCACTGAAGGAGATGGCAACATGCATGATGGAGGCTAAGACATTGCCACCAAAGTACTGGGCCGAAGCTATAAAATGTGCATCCTATATCCAAAATAGGGTGCCTCATAAACAGCTTGATGGTATGAATCCTTTCGAAGCATGGAGTGGGCACAAGCCAGATGTGACCCATTTCAGGATTTTTGGCTCAAAGGCTTGGGCTAGAATTCCAACAGAAAAGAGAAAGGCTTTGCAGCCCCAACTCCAAGAGTGTCTATTTGTTGGCTACTCTAAAGATTCAAAAGGGTACAAGATGATAAATTTGAGCACAAACAAATCCTTCATTGAAATGTGTGTTCAGTTTCAATAAGAACCCCTAGCAGCAGTGGAAGTTGGAGAAACCTCTTCACCACCAGAACCTCTGAATGTAAGTGAAGAGATTGTTGAACATGCTGATTCTGATATGTCTGATAGTGATGAATTTATTGCAGATCCTAACATCCCTAAAAGGCCAAAATGGGAAGCCAGGACCATTCATACATCAGGAGAGCTAGCTATAAATCCTAATGACCCTAGGAGGACTAGATCTCAATTTGAGAGTGCTCTGTGCATGAAGGATCCTATGTTTACTGAGAAATGATATCTGATGGTGAAATAAGATCCTTAGACATATGAATATGTAGCATTAGATCCAATATGGAAAGAATCCATGAAGGAAGAGTTCAGCTCACTCCAGAAGAGCAACACTTGGGAGCTGGTTGATCTTCCCCCAGGGAGGAAGCTAGTTTAGTGTAAGTGGGTGTACAAAACCAAATTTGCTGCTGATGGTTCACCTATGAAGTACAAGGCCAGATTTATATCCAAGGGCTACTCACAGGTTCATGGCATAGATTACAATGAGACCTTTGCACGAATGGAAAATATGGAATCCATCAAGCTAGCCTTAGCCATTGCAGCTTCAAAGCAATGGGAGGTACATCACATGGACGTAAAGTGTGCCTTCTTGAATGGAGATCTCACTGAATATATATACATTCAGCAGCCTCAAGTATTTTCTACTAACCCATCTCTTGTGTGCAGGCTAAGGAAGTCATTGTATGGGCTAAAGCAAGCCCCCAGGGCTTGGTATGCCAAGATTGATAGCTTCTTTCTATCACTGAATTTTGTTCGATGCAAATCAGATCCAAATGTATATTTGAAGTTGATTAATGGTTCATTAATGATCATTGTGTTATATATTGATGACCTCCTCATTACATGAAGCTCAAAGGATGAGATTGCTTCCTTGAAGGGTGCAATGAACCAAGCCTTCTCCATGACAGATTTAGGGCTCTTAAGCCAATTCTTGGGGCTTGAGATTGCTCAAACCAAATCTGGAATAAAGGTGCACCAGTCCATGTATGCCTTGGATTTGATGAACAAATTCAAAATGAAGGATTGCAAGCCAAGCAAGACTCCATTCATTTCAGGAGTGAAGCTTGAAGAAGTTGATTCTTCACCTATCGTAAACAATACACTGTATAGGCAATTGATTGGATGTTTGTTGTATCTTACACATACTAGACATGATATTTATTATGCAGTAAGTGTGGCTTCTACATACATGGATCAGCCTCATGAGAACCATTGGAAAGCAGCCAAAAGGATCCTTAACTTTGTTCAAGGAACAAGGACACATGGGATCTTCTATAAAGCTAAATCTAATCTTGATTTGATTGGGTTTACTAACAGTGATTGGGTAGGTGATAGCACAAATAGAAAGTCCACATTAGGATATGTGTTCATTCTTTTAGAAGGGCCAATCAGCTGGTCAAGCAAGAAACAGAGTGCCATTGCACTCTCATCTACAGAAGTAGAGTACAGAGGAGTTGTAAATGCAACAACTCAATGTTTATGGTTGCAGGGGTTACTTGGAGAATGTGGCTTCGAATCAAAATACTCAACTACTATCTACTATGATAATTAGAGTACCATTTGAATCTATAATGATCCATTTCAGAAGCAGAGAACCAAACACATTGAGATCCATATGCACTACATCAGAGAGCTTGTGCATGATGGCACCATTCACCTACTCTTCTGTTCATCTTCAGAACAAGTAGTTGATATCTTCACCAAAGCATTTTGTGAGAAGAACTTCAGTAATCTAAAATAACTTCTGGAGATTGTTGATCATGTTGTGAAGCATGAGTGATGACAAAATTTCCAAATTTTGTTTTACAGTTCGTGTTTAAGGGAGGATTTTCCCATTGGGTTTTTGCCTCTTTCCTTGGTTATATGGACATGCAGTATGTAAAGGATGACTAAGCCTTGTTTCTAGGCCCTATAATTTTCTGATATATTAATCATAAGTCAGGCTTAAGGGGGGGTGTTAGAATAATCAACCCATAGTTAGATACCTTAGACATTAATTAATCCATTTTTGTCTTATTTTCCTAGTTTCCATGTTCCACCTTATGCAAGTTGTCATATACACATCCATAGTGGTCAAAATTGCTAATTTTGACTCATGGATAGCTTGGGAAACCTCCTGGAATCAAATTTGATTTATTCCTAGCCTCCTAAGTGCCCTTCTTCTTTTTTCTACTTTATTTCCTGCTTTTTCAGTGCTTTAAGGCAATTGGGAAAGTTTGACTAAGTGAGGTTAACTAGTTTTTTGTCCTCCACATCCTCCACTCTTTTCTCCTATGAAAAGCATGTATGAGTTGTCCTTCCATTACCTTTTAGCTTTCCTAAGTGCTTTTGCCAATTCGTGAGCTCCTTGACAGTTTTGGAAACTGCTTTATGCACCTATGGGGGATTTGCTTAATTTTAGTAAGCCTGCTTTTGAATAGATTCGAATTGCCTCTTCATGCATTCGAATCCCTTATGTAATTATTTATTGTAGAAGCCTATGATGTTACAGGGTTAGCTATCATACACTTATTCAATACAGTTTAGTGTTCAGCTCCATATTCAGTCTCTTTTGTGAGTGATTTTGCATGTACAATTGATAATTGTTGTGAGTGTAATTGTTCTATAACTGGGTTCAATTTCCATAGAAATGAGGATGAATTTGAAGAACATTCCTACTAATTATACGATACATTTACAAAGAGAAATAGGTGATATCATTTATATTGATTTTTTAAAAGAAACATTGTAGGTGTCAAAGTTACAATCAACTAAGAAAAGAGTTGAATATTTACTCAGAAAGGAGAAGGTGGAGAATAAACCCCACTAGACTCATATTAAGAAGCGTCAAGTGGAATTGTTGGTGGCTGACAGTCAAGTTGATAAGGGAGATTCCAAACAGAAGTTGTTGAAAGAAAAATAAAATGCAATTCAATTGTTAAAAAGGAAGTTGAATAGCACATCTACTCATCTTATACAAACTTCTAAGATGACATAATTTGAAAAAGAAAAAGAATATTTGAATACTAAATTGATCGATTATAAAGAAAGGTTGTTGGAGTTGGAGGGAAAAGAAAAACAATGGGAGAAAGATGCAAGACTTTAGTCTGAGAAAGAAAAGGATTTTGAAACAAAACAAGTAGAACTAGAAAAGGAACTAAAAGAAAAGAATAAGGAGCAGAAAGCCCAAGTTATTTCACCTTCTATACAATTTGGTGCATATTCTTTGTCCCAATATTTGTCTCAGGTGAGTTTGAAAAATTTAGAAATCAGTGGTTTGAAGAACCAAAATAAAAATTTAGAAGAGATAGCTGAAAAAGGAGAAAATGAAAGAAAGACATTGGAAGACAAATGTAAGGAGTTGGTAGAAAAGAATAATAAATTGGAAAAATCAGTTACAGAATAGTCAGCCTTACAGGGAGCAAAGCATACTATCTAGGATGTACTAATAGCATAGGCAACCAAGCTCGATTCTTATTTGGATTTTATTCTAGACAAAGGGATTGTTACACAAGCATCTAGAAAAAATGTGTTGATGGTAAAGAAAATATTAAATAAAAATCCTATCGATACAACTCTTAATGCAATCAGTTTTTTGAACAGTTTAATAGAAGAGGAAATAAGGAAAGCAAATATCCAAGATAGGGTCTTGGTTATCACATGGGAAAGAAGAGTGGTGAATAAATATTGGCATTTAGAAATAGTTCAAGAAAAAATTGAGGTTATGCATAATCAAATTAAGGAATTCATTGAACTTTTTAATCCTTTATTCAAAAGAGGACTTCCTTTCTTTTGGGAAGAGAAAGAAGGAATTTTGTCTCAGAAGGAGTATAGTGACAAATTAATCAATTATAGATTAAATCACATACAATTTCATGATCTGCAGCAACAATCCTTTTCAATAAAAATTGTGATTGACCAATCAACTGGAGACTTTGAAATGTTATTCGACTTTAAAGCTACGTGTGCCAAATTTCCAGATTTATCTTATTCAAAAAATGTGGAGCTCAGAGTATTGGCTAAGGAGATGATCAATATGGATCTTCCAGTTGCTGATCAATGGAAGATAGTTGAAAATTATGGGAAAAGTAAATACAAGTTGCTCCAATTAAGACATGAAGATCACAGAGATTTTAAAAATAAAGATTGGTTTTGGTTATTTAGTTTGTATTTAGAAGCAGTTATTAGTCAAGAAGTGTCGATGACACAAATATATATAACAGGTTGGAGCTACTTTTAGCAATTAGTTATTTTGTTGAGCTCATGGGGAAATGTATAAATACTTCTACATTTTATGAGAAAAGGGTGGAACCCGTGAGACTTTAGCGTTATGTAATTTTGAGATTTGTCTTTAATAAAAGTTGTAGAGCCGAATGCTGGCCTTTGAATGAAAAGATTCATGTATATTTCTCACTTACAGTCTGTGATTTCTCTTGTTTATCTGCATGTCCTTCTTGTTAATCTTTTCATTATGTTTTATTTCATATATGAGATAAGTGTGTGATAGTTTTCATAACTCATACTTGGTTATTCTTTGGCTATGGTTTTAGATCTTCACAATTTGTTTCTACCAAATTTAATGCAGAATTCATCTAGTCAGTGCTCTGTATTAATGGACTGTCATCATTTATTCCTTATCACCAGACCAAAAACATATTGACTGTAATCGAAGTATTATCCTTCTTTTGCAAACATTTCCCATTCAAACCGCTTTGTGTATCTTGATAATTGTAACTCCATAGCCCAATTTAACCTTACCCTATTTCAACCAAAACAATATTTGAATTTCATTTCATGTATATATTTGTCCTTGTTATATATCCGTGAGAGATCTCTCTCTAGAGATGGAGAAGCCAGCTTCCTCTCTTAAAGTGGTTCCGATGTTACCTTGGGTTTCACCTTCCACAACCTTGGGTGTGATTCATAGTGCTAAAAATTTGGCACCGTTGTCGGCTACGCGAAAGTGCAAATCATCCCTGGGAGAAACGACAAAGATTCTAAGAAGAAATAGTTTCTGTGGGAAAACAGAGACTCTTGCAGTTGAAAAAGGTTGTATATTTTTCTTGTCGACTCCACATTGGTTCTGAGTGAATTAGAAAAGGAACCCTAGCTTCCAGGTGGGCATATACACGATGTAATCCTGACGCTGAAATATTACAAGGTGTGGATAACTCCAATAAATTGCTTAGAAATAAAGGAAAATACCAACTAGATATTCCTCAATTTGGAAATTAATCTACTCAATAATTTCATAGCATTCAATATTATGTGTGGGAAATCAATTTTGGAAGGTCACTATTAAATTCTAAATCAAAATCTGTCTTGGAGAACATAGAATTAAATCCTAGTAGGTTAGAGTCATATCTGCTTGACTCTCTTTGGCAGAACCTTCAAAACTCTGGGAAAACTTGTGCAAGAAACCCTAGTTTTCAGAACTTTCAACCTTATATCCCACCAGTTGTTCAAAACCATCCATCCTTCCAAGAATCTCATGTAGTTCCAAATTCACCTAGACCGATGGTGGCCATATTTTCCCCTTTGGCTTTGCTTGCTACATTACATGACCTCCCTCTGAATTATGCACAAAGAATTACCTTGTATGATGGGGAAGGTAATTTCATAGCCAAAAAACATGTGGACAATTTTCATGACTTCATTGATCTAGAAGAGGTTGATTATCAAGATGTTAAGATGAGACTGTTTGCACAAAGCTTGTCTGCAGAAGCCAAGAAATGGTTTAGAGACTTCCCTGCTATATCCATTCTTACATTCCAAGCATTCCAAACTGCATTCTTAGAAAGGTGGGATGATAAGAGGAGTCCATTTCAAGTACTATCTCAATATAAAAATATGAAGAAATGGGGTTTTGAATCCATCCATCAATTTTCAAGCCATTTCATAAGAGTATATAACTCCATCCCTGTTGATATCAATCCTCTAGTAGGCATTACAAAACTCCACTATGCTAATTCTTTTGAAAGTTATTTTAATTTATTATTGATAGAGAGGAAATCATCCAGTCTTCCCGACATGTTTAAAGATGCATTAGAAGTAGAATCCAACATGATGTCATGTGGAAATATGAAGCATAAAATAGAAACTGATAAAAGGAAAATTAGGGAAGAAATTGTACCTTCTACTTTTGATGCTTCCTCTTCTAGTGATATAAAATTTGAGATGATATTGAAGGAAACGGAGAAAATGATGGATAAATTGACTGTAGATAACATACCACTAAAGGGAACAAAATGAGCCTTGTTAGGTAAAATATGCACTAGCTAATTCAACACTTAATTGTCAACTCGTGAAGGTAGCTTGTGAGATGCAAACACTATATGTGCAGAACTGAAGGCTTAAACTACCCTATCCTAATTGCAATAAAATAAACTACTATTCTAGGAAAGCAATGCTNTGTCAACTCATGAAGGTAGCTTGTGAGATGCAAACACTATATGTGCAGAACTGAAGGCTTAAACTACCCTATCCTAATTGCAATAAAATAAACTACTATTCTAGGAAAGCAATGCTTGGCCTAAAAACAACTAACTAACATAAGGAAAAAAACCACTTTAAGCAAACTATGAATCTATGCTATGAATTGGAGATTTATTTTATTTGTGCGGAATGAAAGATCTATCTAAGAATTTAATTGCAACTGACTACTAAGGATCTAAACTATGTAACTTGTAAACTAATTCTTTTGAATCATAAAACTATGTTATTTCTATGCAAGCAAACTAACTACTTTGATTTAAGTAATTTTAATGTGATTAATTAACTATGAATTCACAAGAGCAAAGTAAAAACACTATTCTAAAGATCAAGCGTAAATAAATGCGTTGAAACACAATAGACTAATCAAAGCAAACTAAACTCAGATTTCAAGAAGGCATAAGTAAACATAAGCATATTCAAATGGCTAGAAATGAACTTGGTTTGTAAACAAAACAAAAACATAATATTTGTTAATCTACCTCAAAAGGAAATAAAACTATGAACTAAATCATTCTAGGTAATTACGAGAAAGCAATATAATTAAACTTTTCTTTAAAAATCAATTCTACACTAGATTAAAAATTGAATCAACAATTTTTAGAATAATAACAAACTATGAAATCAGATATAAAGTATTAATTACAGATCAAAGTACAACTATAAAGGAAAACTAAGGCAAGCTAAAAGATGAGGAATA
The DNA here is from genome assembly GCA_001517045.1 of Pseudotsuga menziesii. Taxonomy (NCBI): domain Eukaryota; kingdom Viridiplantae; phylum Streptophyta; class Pinopsida; order Pinales; family Pinaceae; genus Pseudotsuga; species Pseudotsuga menziesii. The sequence goes on from LPNX010494159.1 coordinate 34,702, forward strand.
ACTAAAAAATGAATATGAAGCTTAAACAAAACATTATTCCATTCAAAACAAGGTTCTAACTACATATGTAGGTACTGGCCAGCTACAGGAAATAATACAGTTCGAAAACCTAAGAAATTAGACTCTAATTAAGCATAGAAACACAATAGAGAATATTAAAGGTTGAACGAAGGTCTGGATGATAGTTTGGATAGAGAGTCTGAATGACAGTTTGGAGAGACAGTCTGAATGACAATCTGGATAACAGAAAATGATATAAACTAAGGAAATGAGCAGACTAAATGATCTTGACACCATCTGGTTGATGCATATTACCCTACAGTGTGAGAAAAGCAGTAAATAAACTGTTAAAAAGCTAAAATAACAAAAATCCATCTATACTAATTAGTATCTAAGGAAAGAAACCATTTCCATTGCATAATAAAACAAGGTTGAAAGGTAAACTAATTTAATCTACAGCTACAGGAAAATTAACAAAACTAAATTTGATTATAAGGTAAGCTTGAAATACTGGAATAATTCGAGTTCTATCTGATTACAAATGAAAAGCTAAAAGAAAAGATGAAAGGACGTATGCATGACCGGTCATTTAAATTCTAGAAATGAAAATTACATATAAACAACAGAAAGTACAGTTTATGAACAATTAATCACTACCTACAGGAAAACAAAATTAGACACACTAGGAATCACAATTACTTATCTACAAATGAAGAAAAATATCGAAATATACACAAGGAAAAACATCTGGTTGTTGAGGGGGCCTTCTTAGCAATCAAGGGTTGTGTCTAACTCAGATCAGTCACCAATAGAGCATGGAAAAACTCATCAACAGCTGAAACAAAGACCTTTTATTAAACTGAAGCAAAGTTTACAAAGCATTTTTCTCCCTCCCTCTTCAAACCCAAAGGGGTATTTATATAATGATTACAAGGGAGAGTAGGTTGAACACCTCTTTCTAAAAATAGAGGTTCTTTACTACTCTAACAACAACCCATCAAAACAAGAACAAACTTAGAAAAACAGCCAACCACATTTTGACTTTTTTTGGGCAAATCTGTTTCAAAGAATGACACATTGCTCCTAAATGGCTTCGAATTTTGGAAAAATTCCTTGCAATGACCTAAATGAGCCTATCATGCACAAAACCCATGTTCCAGAATTTTTAGTTTCACCTTTGTTTGTCCGAAATTCTTATGTCTATTAAAAAAATGTGGTCTAAATGGACATCTGGATGAGCATCCGAATGACCTGTAACAGAAATTAGTTCAAAAATATGAATTCTAAGCGGAATTTATGCTGGTTTGTTGGCCAGATTGACGGCTGGGTGCTTGAGTTCTATTGGCTAAATCACAATCCATTTATGAGTTTGTTTCTTATATTGATCCATTCTTTGTTAAATGTTCTCTCCTTCAATATT
>LPNX010494216.1:0-30176 GCA_001517045.1 Pseudotsuga menziesii
AATTTCTAGTTCAGAATGAGTTAGTGTTCAGAGTTTTTGATTGTATCTTGTTAATCTTGGATTTCTAATTCTTGTCCTGTTGATCAAATAAGCCATCATTAAGCTCAAAGCTTTAGGATGATGACTAGATTGATCATTAAAATGAATCAATATTGTTTTCAAGTTTCTGTGTTTTTGCATAAGATTTTGTTAAACTTTATATGGATTAGATGAGTAATAAATCCTTCAAGATAAGCATGCATACACCCTGGGGCCTGAAGTAAAGGCCGTTTCAGTGACTGAATAAGTTTCCAAGAGTTATTTTTGGCATATCTTTGACAAAATTGGAATAGTCATGCTATCATTATGAAAGACCTAGAAAGGAATCTGCTACAGATCAATTTGGTATCAAGGAACCAGACTTGGGACTGAGTGGCATCAATAAATCACCATTATTTTTCAAAATGTTTTTGACCTGCATGATGTTTTACCAAATTTCTCCTTCAATAGTTTTTCTCTTCTTTCTATTATTATCCCTGAACATGGCTACTATTTAATACATAAACTTGTAAACATCTTCTGCACCTGTTGTGAGGCTCACTTGATGATTCTTTGCTATTTTCATGACATTGTTAGTGGTAACAACATCTGAATCACCATGGTAAGAGAAATTAAAATTTAAAACCAAAGTTCTAGATTTAGGATGATTAAAATGGTGGGTGATCAATTGTATTAGTTTTGTTCTTATTGGCATGCTTACTCTTTGTTAAGAAAATACACTTTGACCACATGCAATATTAAGTGCTATTTTGTAATCATTTTAATTATGTTGAGTAATTGAATTGATATGGATAAACAAAATTTACCAATGATTATATGATACCATTTTCTCAACTAAAATTAATATTACTACTACCATACCGTGGGTTAAAAACCTGTGATGAAGATGTTGATCCATTGGCCCAAGGAGAAGGGGAAACACTGGAGCGACTGGTACTTGCAAGAGGACGTTGCTGGACAAAAGGATTTGTAGAATCTTTTGACGCACTAGCAGAAAACAGCTGTCTTCTATTCTCATGTACCTTCAAATTCTACAGAGTATACAATTCAACCTCATGTGAATAATTCCATGTAGGAAAAATTCAAACAATGATATAAAACACTTAATTAAAAGAGTAAAACAATCCTATCTACATACTTCGGATGAAGCTCTTACACTACAGCCTATGACCAATAAAATTTACAATAACCATAAAGTTGACCAAGAATCCATGAACCACTGATGAATTGATTTGTTATGGACTAATCAATTGTTCAGGATGTATTGGTAAATACAAAAGAATTTTTGGTTACCTCAGTTCGCATAGTTAACACCTCCTTGAACTCTTTGGTAGTGCTCATCAATCGGGTTTTTAAGCTATCCACAACTGTAGTTGAGTGTTCTGTTGTGTGTTTTGAGGTATTCCCACTTTCATTTTGAGAATTGCAGAGGATTTGCAGGTCTGTAACAGCAAAGATTTGATGATCCATCACTTCCATCTGAACGTTCTTCACCAGCTTCTCCCCTGCTGGAAAGCCTTTGAAAAGGTTTATTCGATCCATCTCTCAAACTAGCTGAATAGGCTGATAGACTTTTTTGAAGCACCTTTTTGAAGCACTTTTTTGAAAAAGTAGCTGAATAGGTTGTAAAAATTTTGCTCCAATCCTTCAACTTCCTTTACAAGTTGGATAAAATCTGGATCATCAATGCCCATATCCTGTAGCTCAAGTTGAAGAATATATATATCAATATCTGTTTTTTTTCAGAGTTTAAATATTGACTCAGCCGTTGACAAACCAGCAATTTAAAAGGATTTTCTAATTGCATAGGCAATAGAACATTGACATAATATAGTGGCTATCAATGGCTAGAATTCTGCTTTCTGTGCAGTCAGAAAGAACACAAAATGAAAATAAAGCTCACTCGCTCCTAGACATGAAGGAATAACCATGTATATACTGAAGACCATAAGCAGAAGTAAGGCATACTTTATTATTCTTGCAAGAGGACAAATTCATGGGTTATCCAACCAAGCATGGCTTTAAATGTTAAGAAGACTCTGAATTTCACAATAGCAGTGATCAAGATTCAATAACCACCCATACTAATTTTCTGGTTTTCTGACATCTTTCTTTCTCATTGCAATTGTTTTTCTCAATCAAAAAATCATTAACTTTTGGGCACCCATGAATTCAAGAAGGGTCTTCCCTTCAATGTTTCCATGTCAAAGGAGTATTATGTTTCCAATCACCAAAAAAAATGGAATAAAGTATTCAAGAGTCAGTTGGAATTTTGCAATCAAACAATCCTGTCACAACAAAATCATGCCAGAAATGCTTCTCAAAAACCAGAACTGTATAAAAACCTCTCGTCGCGGAGGTTCACCATTCAAAGCAGTCAAAGATGCTCCTGCAAGTGCTACCCCAATAGATGCAGCAACAACACCCACTCCTCCCCATAGAAGCCATCCATTTCCCAACCTAAAAGGTTCCTTCCATTCTGCATCAAACAAGTAACTATCAGTAAATTACTAATTGGTACCATATGCAAACAGCTTAAATATTCCTACTTGAATCAAATTAATGGCAATATTTAATACATTTCCAAACTTTAACATAACCAAAAATGATTCAATAGTTTGACCCAAATTTAGAGATAAAGGTTGTGTACCAAATCTAACTTTCCACCAAACACCACTAACTTGCTACATTTCCAAGTTCATGTATGAAAAGGGCAGACACGACAATGTCAGTTTTTGCCATTATATTCAAGAAGTAGCAAGAAGTTCTTATGATTTCACAAGTTATCCAACTAAATCTCTCTAGAAAGACTTGAACAAATTCCTTCTCGCAAGGATTAAATCTATTTTATGTCTAGTATTCTTCAAAAATAAGTTAAGTTTCTTGCATGCATACGATCCAGCCACGGAATGCACTATTGCAGCTTTTGCAAATAGCCAAAGGGTAACCAAGAAAGGGAAGCAGAAATTCAATGAAAGAACACTCTCAGATAATTTTAGGCACATGAGTTTAGTAAGATGGCTCTTAGGCAGCCCAGATGCCTCTGCCACTAATCTAAACCTAAAAGACAGTTTTTCAACCACTGATTGCTCTACAAAGGCATTTGAGAGAAGGATTGCAGATACAGGGCAGATGAATAGCGCTGCAATTACCAGGAATCCTGTGGAATTGAAGCGAAGGATTCTGATGGTTTCTCTCAAGATCTCCAATGCACTCAGAGAGTTGAAGAGAGTTAACAACAGGGTGACAACTGCTCTGTATGACAAGAAGCAATTTTTCTGCTATCCCCGCTTCAACTGCAGTTGAGGTACACTCTTCAGGTGCCAATTTACATACAGTCCACAAAATTGACAAGGCATGCTGTTTGTAGTTTTCAGAAACTCTCATCAAAACTCTAACTATGTTAGGGATTGTACAAGCACAGTCCTTTAGAGCATCCCTACCCTCTGGTGTTGTAGAAAGAATGTCCAGAATCACCATGGAATTCTCTAAACAGGGGATTGTTGCATAAGGAAGAAGCTCGACCAAATGTAAAACTAATCTAATACCCACAACCTGAATCCTCACCTGCTTGCAAGAACATATAATTCTAAGAAAACTGAGTCCTGCTGCCATAGCCCTTGGATACTTCTTGTCCTTCACAAGCCTCAACAAGCCGAATAGAAGCCTAAAACTCGAAACGTTCTCAAACTTCAGATCTTCGATATCCACCAGAGTTTCAATGAGCTTTTCTGAATTTATTCTTGTCTCCATGGTACCCTCGTGCAGAAGGTCCACCATTAGAGAGATCTTTGCCGGTTCTGTGAGGCTTGTTTTTCCTTCTAAATCCAAAGGAAGCTTAACTAGAATACCAATGGCTTCAGTCCCAACTGCATGAGAAGTTAAGGGACCCAACAGAGACGATAGCAACATCACCCCTCCTTCATCCACTATACTCTTTCTTGCAGATTCATCTGTTTGTGCAATCAACCTAAGTGCACACAGAGCCTTTATTCTAGTCTGCCCTTTAGCCTTCCTGAGCTTCTCCAGAAGCTCCTTCACTCTCTCCTGAACATTTTCGGCCTGTTTTTTCTGCATCATATATCTGTGTGAGAACCACTTGTATATGAGATGGGAGAGGGTCATGTTTGGAGTAAGAGAGACATCCCAGAGCTCCTGCATAGTTGTCGGACAGATGTCATGATGCCCTATTGAAAACCACTGCAAAATATTGGATCGTTCATAGGTCTTGCCTGTACAAAGGGTAACAGGATCCTGCATAGGTTCCAGATAAATGGGGCAAATGAACACGGAGGGCACATCAGAGCAATCCAGCTCTTCAATCATCTGTTTCAACGAAATCCCATCCATATTGCTCTTCAATCATCAGAGCAATCCAGCTCTTCAATCATCATAGCTTCGGAATGATAGGAGATCCATATTGCTTGGAAAAGGAAAGAGCATCGAGCATCCTTCTCCCTCAAGTGATTAATCTCTTCTCCACCTATTCCCGCTAATTTGGACATTGTAAAGAATTTAAAGGATCTGTCGCTTAAGCGACGCTTAGCACCTTCTTCTTATAATTGACCAATTAAGTTTATTTATTTAAATGATTGACCAATTTGAAGCACCGTCGCTTAAGCGACACTTATGAGGATATCTGTCGCTTAAGCGACGCTTATGAGCCTAACGGTAGCTTAAGCTACGCTTATGACCAAATTTAAAAAAAAAAAATCTAACTTTCTGATTTTTGGTAGGTTTAAAAGAAAAAATCCACGCACCGTCGGAAGTAACTGTCGGATTTTGGATCGAAATGTAGTAGTGTAACCAGAGTGATTATATCAACCCCACTGTGGAAGGAAATATTAGTTGGCGATGCGACAGCTCATGCGCATCGGATTCGGATGTTGGTTTAGAAAATTGGCAGAATAGACTTTACGAAGTCTCAGCTCGCAGATGTACATTTATGACTAAGTCACTGTGATGGATTGGCACAAAGATTAAGGATATTCCATTGTTTGATGGCTTAGCAGATGCCAATGACTTTTTACATTAGTTTGAGCAGGAAATCCCTCATGAGCAGAGGATGTCAGCTATTGACCTTGCAGTAAGAGCCACACTTGCAAGATGATGGCATGCACATAAAGAAAATATCGCATCATGGGATTATTTTAAGAGATTGATGACGATCAGATTCTCTAATGACAAGGAGCGTTTCTAGCAGAAATATACAGGAGAAAGTGACCCCAGGTCACATATTAAGATTTGTGAATAGAATTGGTTGGAAATTCCAGAGGATGAATGGGTTCACCTATTCATTCACACTTTAGACACAGTCCCAAGGAATTGGTACACCGAGACAGAGTTGCGTAGAGGAACGATTACATGGCCAATTATGATAGACATCTTTCTACTCACTTTCACTTTTGAATCTGAGTACCCAAGCATTGATCAGGCCCTAGACATTATAAATACTAAGATATTTGATGACTATACCCTACCAGTGTATGCTCAACCTGATTGGGCCATCTAGTTAGAACATGCGCTAGAGTGTTATAACTTCGCAGAAGAGCCAGGTGATGAGGATGAGAATCCTCATAGTATCAACATTCCAGAGTTAGAAGGGACTCACGAAGTTGAGGGACCAAAGCTAGATATTCCAGCTGTCACAGAGCCTGTTAAGATTAAAAAGATCAATATTGGCATAGAAATAGAACCAAAGTTTGCCTCTATTGGAGACTATTGGGATGATGAAACATTAGGACACATCGCAGATTTGTTACATGACTATCAGGACTTATTTCCCACTAATTTTATAGAAATGAAGGGAATAGTAGGAGATTTGGGAGTCATGAGGATACCTTTGAAAGAGGATGCTAGACTTGTTAAGCAGCGTCCATATAGATTAAATCCTCATTATAAAGAAAAAGTTAAAGATGAGATTGATAAGATGCTAGCAGCAGGCATCGTTGAACCAGTAGAAGAGAGTGAATGGGTTAGTCCCATGGTTGTGTAGGAAAATAAAACTAAAGGAGAAATCAGGATTTGTGTCGATTTGTGCAAACTCAACGACGCGTCGCTTCATGACCCATTTCTGACACCTTTTACTGATGAAGTTTTAGACAATGTAGGAGGACATGAGATCTACTCATTCACTGATGGATTTTCAGGCTATCACCAGATAAGAATCCATCCAGAGGATCGACATAAGACCACCTTTGTGACAGAATGGGGCTCATTCCAGTATACGGTAATGCCCTTTGGTCTTAAAAATGCACCAGCTATTTTTTCTAGAGTAATAGTTGCTGTCTTTAAGGAATACATCCATAAATTCTTAGAAGTCTATTTTGATGATTGGACTGTATTTGGATTAATAAAAAAGCATATAGGATATTTAAGGCTCATGTTAGAGAAATGAAGGCAATATCAGATTTCTCTTAACTTGAAGAAATGTATAATCTGTGCACCATTTGGTATTTTGTTGGGTCATATTGTTTGCAGACAAGGCTTGATGGTAGATCCCACAAAGATTTCCATCATTGTAAATCTCCCAGCACCCGACTCATTCAAGCAATTGAGGATAGTGCTTGGTCATACAAGGTATTATAGAAAATTCATCAAAGGCTATGCACATATCACAACACCTATGGAAAAGCTGTTAAAGAAAGAAGTGAAATTCCTATGGAATGAGGAATGCCAGCAAAGTTTAGACACTCTTAAAGAGAAGATGGTCACAGCACCCATCTTAGTATTTCCAGATTGGAACAAACCATTTCATGTACATGTGGATGCATATGGCATCGCATTGGGGATTGTCTAAACACAGCCAGGAGAAGGGGGTATCGATCACCCTATCACGTACTCAAGTAGAAAGTTATCTACCGCAGAAAAGAACTACACCACTATAGAAAGAGAAGGATTAGCTATGGTGTATGCTCTACAGAAGTTCAAGCACTATATATTGGGTACCCCATTCAAGATGTTCACTGACCATTCTGCTTTAAAGTACTTGGTCAATAAGCCAGTGTTAGGAGGAAGGATCTGCAGATGGTTAATCCTATTTCAGGAGTATGATTTTGAAATTATTGTAAAACCAGGAAGATTGAATGCCGGACCTGATCATCTGTCGTGAATAGAATCAGGATAAGAACCAAGTAATCTAGAGGATAATTTGCCATATGCACAATTGTTCTCCATCCAGATTGCAGATGAGTATTACGTGGATATTATTCACTTTCTCACTACAGGGTGGGCACCAGTTGACTTTACTAAGCAGCAAAAGAAATAGTTAGTTGTTAAAGCAGCAGATTTCACTTTCATCGCAGGACATTTATATAAGTTAGGTCCAGATGAAGTCCTGCACAGATGCATTATGCCACATGAGAAAGAGGCCATTATCAGAGAAGCACATTCAGGTACCATAGGAGGTCATTTCACAGGAAAGCCGACTGCTCAGAAAATTCTAGCTGTAGGATTATGGTGGCCTACTTTGCAAAAAGACACTAAGGAGTTTTGCAGATGCTGCGATATCTGCCAGAGGGTAGGAAAACCTTCGCAGAGAGATGAAATGCTGCTGCGACCATAGATTATGTTGTGGGAATTTGACAAGTGGGCTATAGATTTCGTGGGTCCTATCAACCCACCAGGAAAACGAACTGGTGCGAGATACATCATCACAGGAACAGAATACCTCACCAGGTGGGTAGAGGCCAAAGCAGTAAGGAATTGTGATGCTGCTACAGTTGCACAGTTCATTTTTGAAAACATCATAAGTAGATTTGGATGTCCAGCAATTTTGATGAGTGATCAAGGCACACACTTTCTGAATCGCACTACTCAGGCCTTGGTGGAGGAATTTCAGATACAACATCATAAGAGCACTCCCTACCACCCACAAGCTAATGGTACGGTGGAGGCTTTTAACAAGATTCTAGAAAATTCTCTTACTAAGATCTGTAACATCCAAAGAGATGATTGGGACCTTAGGGTTAATGCTGTATTATGGGCTTATAGGACTACATGCAAGAAACTTACAGGACACACACCTTTCAGCTTGGTGTATGGACAAGAGGCTGTTATGCCTATGGAATATATTATTCCCAGTTTAAGAATTGCTCAAATTATCGAGATGGTTAATACAGATACGATGAATGAAAGACTAGCGCAGCTGCTTGCCTTAGAAGAAGACAGAATCATCGCAGGATTTCATCAAAAAGTGCAGAAGGCATAAGAAAAAGCTTGGCACGACAGGCACATCAAGAGCAAGATTTTTCAGATAGGAGACCTAGTGCTCCTTTACGACAGTAAGTTTTTTAAGTTCCTAGGGACGTTCAAGACACATTGGTTGGGGCCATATCAGATTCAGAAAGTCACAGACGGAGGTGCTATTTAGATCAGTAAACTGAATGGGGAGCTTGTTCCTACCTTGATTAATGGCAGTAGGATTAAGCTTTATAGTGATAGCCACTCCGCCTCCTAGCCCGTAGAGAACTAGGTGGTGCAGATGTCCAGTGTAGTTGAAAGGAGGCATCGCACCCATAATTAGACTACACCCCCCCCAAAAAAAAAGTTATAAGTAGGAGGGATCACATCAGGAAAGTTTATTTTGCGCAAGTCATTAGACGCTTGCGGAGTCTCACACCAAATTTTTGGTTAAGGACGATGCGGTGTGACATCGCAGTGAGGTGATGTTCCATGTGCCACGAAGACAATTTTGAAAAGGGACAGAGGGCTAGTCACTTCGCCCTCTGAAAAGCAATTAATCTAGATATGACAGGTATACGATTACCCTAGATTTGGAAATAGTACAAGGATTGTCCAAGATTTGGTAAATCTTGGTCGAGACCGGTGCCTGTACACAATTTTCAAGGGAGATTTGATCGGATTTTTAGCACTTAATGAGGATCGGGGCGCCGGGTGTTGTCTTGTCCATGCAATAAATGCTGCCAACAGGTCCAGCTTAAGCGACCGTTGCTTCAGAGATTACCACCTTCACTATAAATGCACAGATCATTCAGAGAGAAGGGTTACTTTTGCGATTTCTGAGAGTTATAGAGCAATTTGTAGAATTTTTCCCTGTGTAGAGATACTCTAGTTACAGAGTGCTATTTTCCCCATTTTTGCAGCCATTACCAATCTAGACTACTGCACCAGATGGCTTATGTTTGAGAAGGAACCTTTAGAAGACGTTGTGCGACGATTCCAGCATGGTGGCCTCAAGTCTGCTATGACGACGCCACCCAGGGTTGTGAAACTAGGTGCACCACAGGTTAGACAGATGCCAAGGATGAAGAGTCAAGCTCAGATAGTAGAAGAGTCCAGCCCATAGCATGAAGAAGAAGTCCATATGGAAATAGTATACATTGTGCCGCGAGTTGAGGACGCACCAGAGGTAACCATTCCCAAGGGTGCTAAGTTTCCTATTCCGCTACCGCTGATTGATTCCCATGTACAGAAAGATGGAGAAATATTAGGATATGTCCCTATTCTCAAATTTACAGACTATAACCTTGGAGACAGTAAGACATATCCTCGGTTTTGGCTGGATCAGTATCTTATGGTTCAGAGGAAACCGAGGACCGCCTTAGCAGATAATATGATGAGTAAGAGCTCAGATGACGTAGATCAAAAAATAGTTGTTAAGGATAACATGGAAATGAACATGGATATTCAATTTATCCCTCGAAATGACTCTGCTCAAAACACCTTAGCCATTGGTGATGTGAAATTCAGCATGCAGACAAAGGCTTGTTCTCGGAATGGAATTCATGGTTTATATAGTTTTTATACGAAAGGATCTAGACCGAATGAAATGTTTAAGAAGGCTGGAAGATATAGATTTATATTTTCATTATGATATGAGTTCTAACCCAGATAAAGAGGAAAATATATCTATGGAAGGCTTCTCAAAAGCTCAAGATCCTTAAAGGAGTTGCTGATCCACGAAGAGACCTATATGCCACTTTGGAGTATATCTTGTGTGAGGGATTCGATGGTGAGCCAGGTGAAGCGGTCACTTGAAGGTAAGGAGTCGTATTCACTCAAGGATGACAGAGAAAGATTGGAGGCTGATAATAGGGCTAGGAGTTCTCGTGATACCAGGAAAGCAGCACTGAGAAAGAAAGCAGAAAGTAGTAGTGGGTGTGGGCCCCAGGTAGTATCCCTGTTAGCAGTAGCTGAAAATTAGGCAAAAGGAAATGGTCAAAGCCAATCATCAAGTGATGTTCAGGGAAATAAAGTTGTATTTACAGAGATGGAGTTTACAGCTTGATGAAGACACTCATAAACCTGTAATTGGAGATGTCTTTAAAGAGGATGATGAGGGTCCAGGTCCTGTCAAACAAGATGATGTTATAGAAGCCATAGGAGGGTGTCAAGAGGAAAGATGCAGTAGAAGTGCCACCAGTGGAACAAAAGAGGAAAAAATTCAAAGCCTCAAAGCCAACTATAGAGACCACACTAAAAGAGGATGACTATGATCTCATCGCATCGAGATTGAAAGAGGAGATGCAGGACTCATTTCAGGCGATGCAGACATCGCAGTACAAGCTACAGAGCATGATAGATAAACAACTTTTGGAGTTGAAAGAAGTAACTGAGAATACTACCATGATGCATACTTAGCCAGTCAAGGCGACAACAGGAGAAAGCTCAACACCATCGATTTACCATGAGGATGTCATTGCAAAGGATCGCACCAATACAATTTTGATACCGCCAGGGAGCATCCAATTCCCTACTTCGATGATTGATGTATAGATACAGGTTAGTCAACCTGTTGAGGTTAATCTGGCACAATTCCCCATTGATCAACTACAAATGATCTAGCAGCAGATAGCTGCAGAGCTCAGGGATAGAGAGCTTGCGACTTATAAGCAGAACACTCATTTGATACAACAGAATGCAGATCTCACCACAAGCTTTCAGACAAAGGTAGAGGAGTTGAGAGTATATGAAGAAAGAGAACAAGATCTCAGTCAGGTCCTATAGAACATCACATTGGAGTTACACTAGTGTAACATAGAATTTTCCTTGCCTCTGACGCATAAAGTAAGAAGAATTGCAGATAGAGCAAAGGCTTTGGAAGAGACAGTGGTCAACATGGAGGAAGACCAAAAGGTGCAAATTGCTAAGCTTGAGGCTCGAGCACCAGGCACACCTGAGGAAGACAAGGAAGAGAGGGCACAGGCCTTTAGACTCACTTCAACATAGATGAAGTGTCGCAAAGATGGTGCAGATTCATTGCTAGATGATGCGATGAAGACATGGTCGGAGCTAGAAGAGCTCCCAGATAGAATGGATTTGCAGCAGAGCATCCAGAACATAGAAAATGCAGTAGCAACAATGAAGGAAGAAGTCAAGAGCTTAGGATCTCTTAAAAAGATGAAGAATACGACAGAGATGAACCGTTTGCAACAGGAAGCGCAGCAGTTGTGAGAAAAATAAATACAATTCAATAATATGCTTCAACCGTATCAGGAACAAATCACAGAGCTGGTCGATGCGGTTGAGCAGAAGGTCAAGGAGTTCACTACAAGGAAAAGTGAAATTGATAGCACAGAAGACCCCATGATTAGTCAAGTTATGCTTGAAGCAACACAAGACTGTGTCGAAGCTATGGACAAATATGTCGCAGGACTCAGGGAGAGATTTGCAAGGACTTCGTAGGAAGCCAAGGAGAAGCTACAGAAAGAGAAATCAGATGTTAGTGACTCAAGAACGAGCCACAAGTAAGTGTTAGGGGACTATTGGAGCAGGGCCCCGTAGCTACAGGAAAAGCTACTATATCGAAACAAGAAAGTCAAAGGAAATAGTACCTGAAGCGGCCGAGAAGAGAGATCAACCACTGCATTTAAGGCAGCGGCGATGACAAGAGGGCTCAACTACCCTCATGAATGGAGAAGGAGCAACGAGCCAAGGTATTAAAGACAAAGGATAGAAGGGGAGCAACTGAGGAAGTAGTGCCCATACCCACGATCAACGCCAGACATCGTGGAAGACTGCAGAAAGATGCAGTGTGACCAGTAAGCGGTAGTTCAAAGTACATATAGGCCGACTGTCACAGTTAGGGTTTTGGGTTACTGTTGGGATAGGCCCATAGTTTTGTATCACGGTGAGACCTTCAGGCCACCTATTTAAGCATGCGTTTTGTATTGTAAAAGGTTGGTCAAGGTTGGGTTTTAGGTTGTTACTAGTTGTCATCAGTATTGTAAAACCTGGAGAAAGATTCGAGCTATGGTTCTATTGTTAAGTCTGTAGTTATCTTACTGTAACCAGTGGCTGGCCCCTTGAGCCTGAATGTAACAATCCATAGGGATTGAGAGATAGAGAGAGAGAGGATATATTGTAAGAAGAAATCATAATAGGAAGAGAAGAGATCTAAGAGAGAAGGGCTTCAGCTGAGTGCGTGGAGTTTTCCAGAAGATCTCAAGCTGCATAAGAGGTTGCAGCGAAACTGTGTTACTCTCTCTAGATATAATATAAACATAGTTCCTGTGGATGTAGCTTCCTCCCTGGAAGTGAACCACGTAAAACCCATGTGTTGTATGACTGTGTCATGTGATTGTGCTATACTTATTTGCTATCTGTTATTCGTTACATGAATTTTGCTTATCAGTTAATGAATGTATGTATGCTATCCTTCAGTTGTAGTAACATGGAAGGTTAAATGTGAGTTGAATGTGTTAAGTATTCTGTATATGAGTTTATCAGTGCTTGATTCACGACAGCTAACAGTTACAGTGTTAAGTGACTTCTATATATTTAGTTCAGCAAGTTGAGCGTGATTAATGTTAAGTGTGTTAGACTGTAGAGGCTAAGTGAAGTTGTTTAACACCTTGATGAAGGTTAACTGAGATATTATACCCAAAAAGGAAGCCTCTGGAACTTGAGAGTTGATGAGCATATTAAGTCTTACTATAGGAAATATTGCGGCGTAGAAAGGCGATATTGCACTGTCGGAGGAGCTGCGGTGTGAGATATCACAGGTTAAGAGTTGAGCAGAAGAGTAAGTTTGCGCATCATCCTAGAAGATGCGATGTGATAAGATCCAGTCCTATAGCAGAGTCAGCTAGGAAGAGAAACAGCCCGTGCTGAGAGATTCAACTGGTTAAGTAGAGTCAAGAGAACCCAGGATGCTACAGAACTTGGTTGAGGAAACCTGATTCTTCAGCCAACCCATTTAAGATCACTTCGGGTGAGACTTCAGGCCGCTCTGTGGTATGTCACCAAAAGGGCCAGTGAGCTAGGGGTTTTATTGGTACAATAAAGTAAACCTAGGTCTGCATAGTATAGACCAACACATGGGAAGCGTCATGTATTTTTGTTTTCAAGTTTTTAAATTTTTATGAATTTTAGTCATAAATGATATATACATATGTATAAGAGTTTTTAATCCTATAAAATGTTAAAATGCATATATTGGACAAGTATGCCTTGTTGGGAATCCACATATGTATGTGCATCCCGTGGCGAGAGAAAACCATGGCTTGATTAGGGTTCTTGAGGGAAAGCTAGCCAGGATTACCCAAAGAGTACCTACTTTGTGTATTGAGCATATCCCTGCCATTATGCAGGATCTAGTGGTTGGTATACCACCTTTCTAGATATGACTTATGAGGCAGGTGTGGAAATTGTACCCAAGTGATATAACAATTGCAATCACAAAATTGCTAATCAACCATGCAAATTTACACACAAAGGAGACTGAAATTGGAGCATAACACTAATTTGTATTGAATAAGTGTACAATATCCAAACTTATGAAGTCATAGGATGCTGCAATATATAATTAAATGAGAGATTTAATTTCATAAGGATGCCATTCGAAATAGTCAACAAGTAGGCTTACTAAATCTAGTCAAATCCCCCATAGGTGTATAAAGCAGTTTCCAAATCTACCTAGAGGCTCACAAATTGGAAAAGTCAAGTAGGAAAGATAATAAGTGATGTAAAGACAACTCATACATGCTTTTATTAGGAGAAAATAAAGGAGGACGATGAGGGCAAAAAACAAGTCAACTACACCTAGTCTTACTTTCCATTTTGCCATAAATCTCAATAAAGCAGGCAACTTAGCAGAAAAAGAAGATATGTGCTAGGGAGGATCTGGAATAAATAGGATATGATAAATATGGATTCTAGGAGGTTTCCCAAGCACTCCATGACTCATTTTTAGCAAGTTTGACTTCTAGGACATGTGGAAGACAACTTGCATAGAGTGGAATATTGGAAACTAGGCAAATAAGACAAAAATGGATTAATTAATGTCTAAGGTAGCTAACTATGGGTTGATTATTCTAACACCCCCCCTTAAGCCTAAATTTATGAGTAAATATCAGAAAAATATAGGGCCTAGCAACAAGGCTTAGTCACCCTTTACATACTGCATGTCCATTTAACCAAGGAAAGAGGCAAAAACCCAGTGGGAAAATCCTCCCTTAAACATGGACAGTAAAACAAAATTTAAAAGTATTGTCATCAATCATGCTTCATAGCATGATCAGAAATCCCCAGTAGTGATTTGAGATTACTGAATGTCTTCTCAAAAAAAACTTTGGTGAAGATGTCTGCTACTTGTTCTGAAGATGCACAGAAGAGTAGGTGAATGGTGCCATCATGCACAAGCTGTCTGATGTAGTGCATATGGATCTGAATGTATTTGGTTCTCTGTCTCTGAATTGGATCATTGCATATTTGAATAATGCTCTGATTATCACAATAGATAATAGTTGAAAACTATGATTTGAAGCCACACTCACCAAGTATCCCTTGCAACCATAAACATTGAGTTGCTGCATTTACAACTCCTCTGTACTCTATTTCTGTAGATGAGAGTGCTATGGCACTCTATTTCTTGCTTGACCAACTGATTGGTCCTTCAACAAGCATGAACACATATCCTGATTTTGACTTTCAATCTGTGTTGTCACCTGCCCAATCACTGTCAGTAAACCCAATCAAATCAAGGTCATATTTAGCTTTGTAGAAGATCCCATGAGTTCTTGTTCCCTGAGAAAAGTTAATGATCCTTTTGGCTTCTCTCCAATGGATCTCATGAGGCTGATCCATGTATATTGAGGCCACACTTATTGCATAAGAAAGATCAGGTAGAGTGTGTGTAAGGTACAGCAAACACCCAATCAGTTGCCTATACAGTGTATTATTTACCATAGGAGAAGTACCTGCTTCTTCAAGCTTAACTCCTGAAAGGAAGGGAGACTTTCTTGGATTGCAATATTTCATGTTGAACTTGTTCAACAAATCTAAAGCATACTTGGAATGATGTAATTTTATTCCATGTTGGGATTGAGTAATTTCGAGACCCA
Organism: Pseudotsuga menziesii; assembly: GCA_001517045.1. Classification (NCBI taxonomy): domain Eukaryota; kingdom Viridiplantae; phylum Streptophyta; class Pinopsida; order Pinales; family Pinaceae; genus Pseudotsuga; species Pseudotsuga menziesii. Next base: position 15,345 of record LPNX010494216.1, read on the forward strand.
AGAATTGGCTTAACAACCCCAAATCAGTCATAGAAAATGCATGGTTCATTGCATCCTTCAAAGAGGCAATTTATTTCTTTGAAATTCCCTTGAGGCTGCTGCATGTAAATCTCTTCAGTAAGATCTCCATTCAGGAAATCACACTTCACATCCATGTGATGTACCTCCCACTGCTTCGAAGCTGCAATGGCTAAGGCTAGCCTGATGGAGTCCATCTTTTCCATTGGTGCAAAGGTCTCATTGTAGTCAATACCATGTACCTGTGAGTAGCCCTTGGCTACCAATATTGCCTTATATTTCAAAGGTGAACCATCAACAGAAAAATTAGTTTTAAAAACCTACTTACATTGAACTAGCTTCCTCCCTGGGAGAAGATCAACCAGTTCCCAAGTATTGTTCTTCTGAAGTGATCTGAATTCTTCTTTCATGGATGTTTTCCATATTGGATCATGTGCTGCATATTCATATGTCTGTGGGTATGATTCAACCATCAGATTGCACTTCTCTGCAAACAAAGGGTCTTTCATACACATGGCACTCTCAAACTGAGATCTAGTCCTCCTAGGATCACTAGGATTTCCAGCTAGTTCCCCAGCTGCATGAATGGTCTTTACTGCCCATTTTTGGTCTTGTAGGACTGTCAAGATCTGCAATTAAATCATCATTATTAGACATATCAGAATCAGCAAAATCAGTTGTCTCTTCACTTACATTCAATGGTTCTAATGGTGAAGAAGACTCACCAACTTCAACTACTGCTAAAGGTTCTTCTTGGAACTGAACACTCCTTTCAATGAAGGCTTTGTTTGTGCTCAAATTGATAATCTTGTACCCTTTTGAATCTTTAGAGTACCCAATAAATAGACACTCTTGGCTTTGGGGCTGCAAAGCCTTCCTCTTTTCTGTTGGAATTCTAGCCCAAGCCTTTGAGCCAAAAATCCTTAAATGGGTCACATCTGGATTGTGCCCACTCCAAGCTTCAAAAGGAGTCATACCATCAAGATGTTTATGAGGAACCCTATTTTGGATATAGGATGCATATTTTATAGCCTCGGCCCAAAACTTTGGTGGCAAATTGTTAGCCTCCATCATACAGGTTGCCATCTCCTTCAGTGATCTGTTCTTTCTCTCAGCAACACCATTTTGCTATGGTGTGTAAGGGATTGAATGATGCATATAAATACCTAGATATTCACAATATTGAATGAACTTAGGCTTGAGATACTCACCACCATTGTCATATTTGAGGATCTTGAGTCTCCTCCTAGACTGGTTTTCAACCAAAGCCTTAAAGACTTTGAAGAGGCCAAAAAATTCAGACTTATGCTTCAGGAAGTAAACCCAACAATACCTGGAAAAGTCATCTATGAATTTCAATGCATATTTGGATTGAATCATTGAAAAATGAGGAAATGTACCAGTAACATCACTGTGGATCAAATCAAGAGGTGCAGAGGTTCTCTCATGACTAGCTCTCTCAAATTTATGCTCTGGGTGTTTTCCTAGGATACAACCTTGAAAGACTTCCTTGGAAAATTTAATCTTTGGTAACCCTATGACAATTTATTTTCCACTTAGATCAGAAAGATACTTATAGTTAAGATGGCCAAAGATTTCATGCCCTAGCTTGCTTTCCTCATTAGCATGAATCAAAAGAGCAGAGGGGTTTGAGTAGGGAATAAAATGTGAAAACATGTATACCTTCGAAGTGTGATCTACAAATCCTTTTGCAATGAATTTACCATTCGAGATCTTTGTGATCTCAAAATCATCAAGGGAGAATATGACCATCTTTGGAGACCCTATGTGGGTCATCTGATACACTAACAAGATGTTAGAGGCAAGACCTGAAACATACAATACATTACTGAACTTACCATGGTCAAGATCAATTCTTCCTTTGCCCAAACTGTTAGTGAGAGAGTCATCTCCCAGCACTATTGGTGGACCTTTCGACATGTCAAGAGAGGAGAATGCCTCCTTGGTCGAAACCATATGTCTTGAAGCTCCAAAGTCTATGATGAAGCAAGGTGAGCTTGATGTGCCAACAACCAATGCATGTACTCTCTCTTTGTCCTCTAAATTTGATCCTCCTTCCCTCTTCTTTGAGCAATCAGGAAGGGAGATGTTATTATTCTCTAGGAGTTCGCTCAACATGTCAATTTGCTTCTTCATGCAGGATCTTTCAGGATGATAGCCCTTACTGCAGTATGTGCACTTGCTCATTTCTCCTTTGTTCTTCTTCTTCTAGAAGTTCTTCTTGGAGCCTTGGGGCCCCTATTGAGACTTGTTCTTGTCTCTATTTTGCTTAGGTGCCTTCTTAGATTTCTTTTTGCCTTTTGAATCCACCCTCAAATCTCCAACAACCAAAGCTTGGTATTTGGAAGGTTTTATGGTGCCTGTCATCACTAGTTTATCTTGTTCTTGTGTGAGGGATTCCATGAAATCTGCAAGCTTAGGCATATTCCAGGGTCGAGCTGTCAACTTAGTGGAATCGAAGGTCAAAAAAAACACTGAATAGTCAGGGCCAAGATTTGAAAGTATGGAGAAAATTAGCTTCTCTCCATTCTTTTCAATTCCACACTGTTTTAGCTACAAAACAAGGGCTTTAAACTTGGAAAAGTAGAGTTGTAGGGATTCGAAGCTACTGGGACTCAAATAAATCAATTCATTCTTGATTTGATGTCCTCTCATCTCATATTTCTTACCAAAAATATCTACAATATTCTCCCACGCTTCATTAGGTGATGTCAATCCATCAAGATGGAAGAGGAGGTCTCTGGATATGCTTAGACACAGAAGACCATAGGCCTCATCCCTCCTATTGTGCCATTTAATTTTCTCTACAACTGCATTGGGATCTGCCTTAGCTTCCATTATCACCCTATAGATACCCTTCATTCTCAACAGTATCTCCATCTCTTCTTTCCATTCAAATAAATTAAATGGAGTCAAGATGATCTTCTGAGATTGATCCATAGCTCTGAACTGTTCCCTTCAACCAGCAGAATTTTCTCCCAGTCAAGATGTCGAACCTGCAATAGAAATTTGGAAGAATATAAATCGATCTAAAAAGGCTCTGATACCATGTGGAAATTGAACCCAAGTGATAGAATAATTGCACTCACAAAATTGCTAATCAAACATGCAAATTTACACACAAAGGAGACTGAAATTGGAGCATAACACTAATGTGTATTGAATAAGTGTACAATAGCTAACCTTATGAAGTCATAGGCTGTTGAAATATATAATTACATGAGAGATTTGAATTCATAAGGATTCTATTTGAAATAGTCCAAAATTAGGCTTACTAAATCTAGTCAAATCCCCCATAGGTGCATAAAGAAGTTTCCAATTCTACCTAGAGGCTCATGAATTGGAAAATTCAAGTAGAAAATATAATAAGTGATGGAAATACAACTCATACATTCTTTTAATAGGAGAAAATAAAGGAGGATGATGAGGGAAAAAAACAAGTCAACTACACCTAGTCTTACTTTCCCTTTTGCCATAAATCTCAATAAAGCAGGCAAGTTAGCAGAAACAACAGATATGCACTAGGGAGGATCTAAAATAAAGTAGATATGCTAAATATGGATTCCAAGAGGTTTCCCAAGTGCTACATGACTCATTTTTAGCAATTTTTACTTCTAGGACATATGGAGGACAACTTGCATAGAGTGGAATATTGGAAACTAGGCAAATAAGACAAAAATGGATTAATTAATGTCTAAGGTAGCTAACTATGGGTTGATTATTCTAACTATGGGTAGCTAGAGCAGTAATTGTGTACATTGACGCCGTTGAGGCTACTGTAGCTGAGGAAGATGAAGAAGCCCAAGAGCAGGGTGATCAGAATGATCAGGGGGACCAGGGTGGTCAAGCTTAGACCTAAGAGCATTTTATGGACTTCGATCCATTTTTTGTATATTATATAGTTATGACTGGATCTAAGGATCTGAAACTTGACCTATCTATATGGATAGATATTCACACACACATATATATATATTGCTGGTTTTATTTACATGTGTTTTGTAATGAATATGTTGTATATTTTTATGCAAAATGTGTTAAGTTCCATTCCAAGATATAATTCGCATATCCATCAGTTAATGAATTTTGATTAATTGGAATATGATTGAATATAATAAACTAAAAATTTCTTTCCAATAACCTAACTTGCATAAACTGACATAGTAAAATAGGGTTCTGCATCGGATAAGCTCGATTGAGCTGGGAAACCACTAGTTGAGAGTCAATTCTGACTTCCAACTGGGTGATTCCATGTGACAAAGAATCCCATAAAATCTCAATGACAGCCCTATATTCAGACACATTATTAGTAGCAGGACCTAGGCAAGCGCCTCTCGAGGAAAATAACTATCCTGAGGGTGAGTAAATGACCCATGCAACTGAAGCCAGGTTACAAGTGTGGTGACTAGTGCCATCTGCGAAACCTATGAACCACTCGGAAGACATCTGTAACAACCAATAGATGATATAAGAACAAAAAATGATGAACTATTATACATAAAATACATGCAATAAAAATACAGGAAGAAGCACTAAGCCTAAGCATAGTACTTTTTCAAGTAGAACCCATTTCTAGGCTTGGGCATCTTATTCCCCCTAAAATCTGTTAATTCATATGCACCTTTATTCAAAAATTTTGACACTACATAAGGTCCTAACCACATAGACCTGAATTTCCCTACTCCCAAGGGTTCTTTGTCTTGATCCCAGAGCAAGATAAGCTCCCCTTCAGAAAAAATCTGAGGTTTGACCGATTTATTGTATCGATTTTGGACCCTATTTTTATGAGCCTTGTTTGCTGTCACCGTATCTCTACGCTGTTCATCTAGATTTTATAAGTGTAACAAACGTTGTTCTATCTCAGTCGTATTAGGTAACACATGAATGACAATATTTAAGGACAGGATTTCACATTCAACTGGGGTTACTGCTTCCACTCCGTGAACGAGTTGGAAAGGAGAGAACCCTGTAGAAGTTTTCACATTGGTATGATAATCCGAAAGTGCAGGATATAGCATGATGTTCCAATTGGAATGGGTTGCATTAATAGTGCACTTGAGAATAGTCTTCAAGGTTTTATTTACAGCCTCGACTTGACCGTTCACTTGAGGATAGACAGATTATGAATGCTCTTGTCTAAACCCTAGCATAGTGGTCAATTTAGTGATCATACTATTTTGGAAGTGACTACCATGGTCAGTGACAATCTCTTTAGGGATACCGAACCGTGTGATAATTTGGTTGAAAAAGGAAAAAGCTACAGTTTTCCCATCAGCTTTATAGGTGGGCATTGCCTCTGCCCACTTCGTGAAATAATCTACAGCGACAATGATATGTTTGTGCCCCCCAACTGAGACTAGGTTTCACGTCATGTAATCTATCCCCCACTTCCTTAAGGGGCTCATTGGGATGATAGGAAATAATAGAGCAATATGCGACAGCATCTTTCTGGTGTAAAGCTGACAAGGATGACATTGCTTCACGACTTCTACACAATATTTAAAGATCATGGTCTAGAAATAATCGACACGTAATATCTTCTGGGTCGTTGCTAACCCAGATAAATGACCCCCACACACTCCACTACGGGCATAATTTAGGATAGTCTCTGCTTCTTCGCAGGTGAGACATCGATGAAAAATGGAATCTACCCCCATACAATATAAAGTATCTCCAATAATGAGGTATTTTTTGGCATGTATGCGTAGTTTGCACCATTCTCCCTACAAGAAGGATGCAGGGTACTTCAAAGTCTAGAGATAGATAAGTATATCTCCGTACCAAGGGTCAGAGGTGGAAATCAAAAAGATATGCTCATCTGGGAATGAGTCTTCTTCAATGGCTACATCTTCCTCAACCGAAAATTTTGTGATGAGCTCAGCAGAAACTAAGGATTTTTTTAGATTTGGTGGATTGGAAATCTAAGTCAAACTCCTGAAGAATGACTATCCATTTGTTGAATTTTCCTCCAAATATCCATTGGGACAAAACATATTTGAAGAGATTAACTTCCACGACTACCATCATGGTCCTTAGTAAGATGTAGTAACGTAATCTCTGAACAACATACATAGCTGCCAAGGCCAACTTCTCGATGTGGGAATACCTAAGTTTAGGGCCAGCTAAAGCATGACTGAGATAGTAGACAACATGCTCTTGGAGCTTATTGTACTCATAGACTAGTACTACCCCTATGGTCGACTCAGATGCGGACAGATACAATATAAAATCATGAGAGTAATCTGTAGGGTGCAATAACGATGCCGAAAACAAATATTTCTTTAATGCCTCGAATGCAATTTATGCAATTTCATCCCATACAAATGGGGTGTCCTACTTCAACAGGCGCATGAAACCTTTAGTGACCTTGGCATATTTTATGATAAAATGTCGAAGGAAGTGGGACTTCCCTTTTAGGCTTTGAAGCTTCCTGATGGAATGAGGAGGAGGCATATTTACTATGGCCTCAACTTTCAAAGGATCCACTTGATTACCTTTGTTGGAAAAAATGAATCCGAGTAATCTCCCTGACTCGACACAGAAAACACACTTGTGGGGATTCAAGCGAATCTTATAATATCTGCATCGTTCAAAGATTAAATGCAAGTGATCTGGGTGATCGATCCTCTTACGATAATGTGCTAGCAGATCATCAAGGTAGGGTTCGACAATGGATTTAATGTCATGAAAGGAAAAATTCATTGCCCGCTGAAAGGTAGCCCCTACATTTTTCAATCCAAAGGGCATTTTATTGTACACAAATGTACCCCAAGGACAGATGAAATTTGTTTTATGTTGGTCTTCCAGTTTAATTTGGATTTGATTATACCCAGAGAAACCATCCATTAATGAAAAGAATTCACTCCCCACATAGGCATCAATGATTTGATCTATGAATGGTGTGGGGTAGTTATCCTTAGGAAAGGATTTGTTTAGATCGTGAAAGTTAGTACAAACACGTATGGCCCCTTATTTTTTGTTGACAGGAAGAGATTTCGATACTTATTCTATCAAAGCTATCAGGTAAATGAAACCAGCTTTCAACATTTTTTCAAACTTCATCTTAAACAGCTGTCGCTTTACGTGGATTGATAGGTCTCAACTTTTGTCGAACGAGTCCAGAATCAGGGTATGTTCGGATTTCATGCTTGACTATTGATGGATCTATTCTTGGAATCTACTCATATGACCAGGAAAACACGTCATGGAATTCCTTAAACAAGGTCGTATAGATCGCAATCTCCTCCAGAGAGCAGTTTGCACCGATGTGTACATTTTCCATAACGTTTGGGATTGTAGAGATGTTAACAGGAATAGTAGTAGAAATGTTTTCCATATTCCCCTCAGAAAATATTCCTTCCCTTGGTAAGGGATTGATAGGTGTATCAACATCACCTGCCAATCTCATATGAATCTCCTCGTTCTCAATCATGCTTAACTATGGAAGAAAATAGGATCGATGGTGAAGATCTTTGCAGATCTTATCTTGTCTGTACATAGCTTCCAGAATGGCTTCATCAGAAGGCAAAACCATATCTAAGCAGTATCTAGAATGCAAATAGTTCTCCACCCAAGCAGGAAGATAGGATTCTTCTAGATCCTTTGAGACTATGAGAGGGACCGGAATGGGATCAACAGTGGTATGAACGATAGCTTGATAAGCTACTTCCGCTGCCAATAAGGGCACTTTAGGTTCATGGCAAGAAGGAAGAACCCAAGGATCTATTCTATCAACAACCATACCAATAAACTTCCCTACACTAGTAGAACCTAGATAATTAATAGTTGCTGGAAAATCGAACATGCCCATCAATGATGCATACATTCCAGCCCCTAAGCTCTCTAAAGAAGGTTTAACCTGATCAAACAATGGCATGGTGGTATCGTTAGTTTCCATGCGGCCCTTTCAAGTAAAACTAATTTTTTCTACAGTACCAACTTTCTTTCATGTGGAAACACTACTACCCGAAGTACGGTCGATGCAATAGCAGACATGGCATAAGACCAACTTCTCCCCAAGAGAAATTTATAATCCAAAGGTGCATCAATCACCTCTACCTCAATAGATACTGCCTTCCCTACCAAATTTATTTCGAAATCCGGTATGCTACCATGTGGATGAAATGACCTTCCATTGAAATGAGTAAGTAGGGTGTTCGATGGGACTAGCTCCAAAGATCCAAGAGTTTTCCAGCAAGACAGGGACATGACACATGTAGAAGCACCCTCATCGACAACTTCCCTTCCAATGGTTTTTCCACCATGGATGACATTTATCGATAAGGCTACATGATAACGTAGGATAATTTTGACATCAGACAAATTAAATTTTTCCATGAGGCTCAATGAATCCATGCTGCCTAAGGCTGCTAAGAGTGCATTTCGCTGGGCGATACAACTCTATAACACCTCTAAAACTGACATCGAATAAGGGGTCTAGGCTAAACCTTTAACTACAGAGTAGTTGGCTGCATCCCTAGCATTGGGATTGTGCAAGGTTTTCTTGAATACACCTTTTGGTATCTTGGGCATAGGTTCAGTAGGTTTTTCAATCATGAGAAGGTTGGAAGTTTTAGCTATCGACTTACCCTTCTTCGAATCCTCTGTCTCTTAGTTCTTTTTCCTAGTTTGGAGTAAAGTCTAGGATCAAACCATGTTGATATAATTAGGGACTAGAGCATTTGGGGTGCCCCTTACTACATTCGAAGCTGAAGAAGAATTCTGTCCTTGGGAAAAAGGATGCTTCAGGATAGCCGGTTGTTTTCCTTTTATCAGCTTCTGAGCTTGTTCCATTAGGGGACATTTATGGGTTAGGTAATATTCATGGCACAACTTACATGGGAATTTCACCTTATTCTTTTCTTTTTTCCCCCCATCAGCATTGTTTGTGGGTTTTTGCTTGTTTTGGTTTCCCTCACCTTTCTTCCCTTTCTTCTTTTTCCCACTAGGCTACTGATTTCCCTTTTGAGAGGATTGTGAAAAAACATTTGCATTCTGGAGTGAGGGGGAAACCTTTGCTGCCTCCGACCTAGAATTTTTGACAGACAACTCATGGAGCTATTTAGCCAAAGATTCTACAGCGGGATATTTCACAGAACCAACCACACCATCGACATGGGGTCCAGGCTTAGGTTTCTCTACATTATGTGTTGGCCTCGGTGCATTAGGGATGATCTCATATAAAATACCAAACTAAGAATATATAAAATCTAGATTTTAGGCTCTAAGGATAGCCTCTTCCTCATTGGTCACTCTCGAAGTAGATACATCCTTAGATATATATATGGCAATAGGGATTTAAGGAACCATTCTAGTAAAAACTTGGGAGGAATAGTGGCTTTGATAAGGCTCTTCCATCTTCTCCACTCTTAGATGTGATCCAAAATATGAGTGGCCTTGTCCTACCGAAAGGTAGACAACAATTCTGTCCCGAAATCATATCGGACAGGAAGTTGGAAGTGACTAAGGAATACATTAGACAAGTCCCAAACACTATCAAATGCAGCAGAGGGCAGTTCAATGTACCATTTTGCTACGGTAATGATCAGATTTCTTTGGAACAATATCAACCAAACTATCTTATAGTACTGGTCAGAGTTCAATGAGTTGGAAGAGCACCACAAGTGGAAAGTGGTGACCTAAGCTCCTGGATCATCACTAACTTTTCCTTCGAATTTTGGGATATCCAAGGGTAGCTTGGTAGGAACGGGTGTCCAGGAGGATTTACGTCTCACCAGGTCATTCATTAGTTTCGAGAAGTTTGGAAAGTTTAAAGTTTCTGGGAAAGGGAGCTTGGGTCTAACCAGAGCATTAAAAGTACCAGCTTGGGGATTAGAGGGGCTTGCCCCCATGTTACCAGATGTGAAGGCAGGGTTTCCCCCTGCTGCTAGTTGCAAAGTGGTTGGGCTATTTTGTAAAGGATTCCACCCATAATCCAGTGGATTGTTAATGTGCGGTGCAGTGTATGAGGTTCGAGCTGCCCTAGTAAAAAATAGGGTTTGGAACACAGGAGTAGGTATCCCTTCACTAAAAAGAAATAAAGGAGAGATCATGAAAGGAGCTGAAACTGGAGTTTGAAAACCTTAACCATAAGGATTAGGGTTTCCAAATTGCACCCCTACATATGAGGGTGTTGGACCTACATATGGAGTGGATGGGGGAATGTGCCCCCCATTCCAAGGAAATCCTTGGAAAAATGATGAGGATCCTATAGGACCACTCTAAGTAGTGTGTGTGAAGGAAGTAGGAATAGAAGGTATAGTAGGAATCCCAGTGACCACTCCACTAGAAGTACCTGCTAAATTTGTGGGAGTTGGTAGTTGAACCACCTGGCTAGCTGGAGTTAAAGGTGTATTAGGTATACTTTTTCTAGGGGAACGAACCAGGGGATGCGACACCCCTTCAGCCGAAGTGACTGAGGTGGAAGTAGAAGAACTTTCTCCTGTAGTAGACATTAGTCTTCCCAGAGGGACACCAATCAAGGATGAATTGAAAGGATGAACCTAAACGATCATAGGATCGTTTAAGTTAGTTAGAGTTGAATTAAATTTTCTTGCAAACTAATCAGCGTGCAAGTCTTCTATCTCAACTCTAGTTAAATCAAACTGGTATGTCCTAAGTTTTGGTTCAACCAAAACTTCACTAACTCCTATTGGTTCGAAAAAACCGTCTGTGTCTAATCTCCGCCTTTGAGGGGGAGGTGGAGGTTCCAATGTAATAAGCAGAGGAGGGTTTTGCAACCTTCATGACCTTCTAACAAATTGGTCCTCCATGATTGTAAATTTAAATCTTCTCACCCTAAGGTCGGATAAAACACAGACAAACCTCAGAGGAATCACTACAAAATTTCCTAAATTCTCAACAATCACAAGGGGTATAAGATATGATTTCCCAAAGAAATCTAAGAGATAGTTTCTTGGAATCCTTGAAGAGGTTCTTAGGTACAAGTGGAGGAATCACCCACTGCCCTCCTACACTTTCAACAAGGGTTACCTTCCAATCCCATCCAAGGTGTACCAGAAATAGGCTTCCAGTTTACCTGTGTATAAAACCTAGATGTCAAAGAGACTAAAGGTTACCTTAACTATATCAATAGTCTGGGGGGGAATTCACAATCCTGATTCATACACATGGGAAGGGTAGAAAATCCCTAAACTCTATCTAGGATAGAATCCCCAGATGCAAAAAAACCTTGGTCTATGTTTTGACAAGGAATCAGAGGGTTATCTCCTCAGTCCAAGCCTCCATGCGGCCTCATGCTTAACTCCCATTTGAGAGGAGATTCCCAGATACTACCAACATAGAGAAGGATTTACCTATCAATTGGCCAACTACATCTGGATTTAAACACTTGTGGGGAGTTTACACTCCCTATCTCACAAGTCTAGCCTAAGCTAGTTGGTGTATGACCCTATAAAACAAAGCTTACTAATAAATTTTAAATTATAGCGTTCATTTTAAGGGATGTTCTTAGTCAAAGGTTAAGTGGCATGAATGACTATGATATTATAGACTCTATAGACTCTATAAGAAAAGTAAAAAGGTGTATAAAATGAATTCCAAAACAAATTACAACTACTTAAAACAAGCTTCTTTTCTTTTTGTAAATATGAGCTAATGAAATTACAACTAAGTATGAGAAGACTGAGACCTATTTTGTAATTTTTGAAATTTTATTCAAAAACACTGAAAATAAAACTACAATATGCAATTAAAATGCAAATGTTTCAAATGTTTTTCTTCACTTTTCAAATTCTTCAAAAATTATCATGCACCTAAATGTAAAACTTCTTGAGTATGTTTGAATAATCAGACCATAAAGCAAGCAATATGAAGTATCGTAGACTTGCAAGAACCAAATTAAACCACTTAAGGAGGAGACTTGGAAAACACCTAACTTGGGAAGAATAAAGGAATAAAATCCACTGAAATCACTAAAGGACAAGTGAAAAACTGACACTACTCGAAAGCAGTACAGAGTACAAGGTATCTAAAATCCTAATCACTGACTCAGACACACAACACTGAACCTATCACCCAAATAGGAGAACCTACCTCAAATTGCTAAGTGAAAGAAGATTCAAACAATAAAACTCAAAGGCTTACTGAAAAGAACAAAGAAATGGTGTATAGGAATTTGAGACTTACAATAAGATGCTAGCAACATAAGACCTTAAAGCAGAGAAAAATCCAAATAAGACAGGGACAAGAAACCCAACCTGAAATTTTGTGCTGCTATACGACATACGTGGCTGTCTTATAGAGAAACCCACGTACTATACACGACTATCTTATAAAGAAACACGCATATACAAGTTTTTGTACGTGATTATGTAGCACAACAACCCACATACACAACAAAAAAAAATTTAAAAAGAAAAAATAACAAAGGTATCTGGACACACTACTACAAATAAAAGTCAAGATAGACAACCACACACTGAATCAGAGCAAATACTGGGCAAGTATCTATAGGACTAACCCACAGTAGGCTGGACTCCCCAGCAGAGTCGCCAGTTCTATTGTTCGGTATTAAGCACCCTTGTAACCTAGGGTCTGGGGTTACCAACTTACTACTAAATTGTAGACAATCAACTTTACTAAAGAATGGAAAGGGAATAGGAAGAAAGTCTTGAATTACCTGATTACCGACAGTTGATCCAAGATTGATCTTCTCCTGCTCCTCTTCTCTCTAAAGCTTCCAGGGATGCACCTCTTTCACCTGCAAAGAGCGAATCCTTCAAGTAATATCTCATGCATATATATATCAGAGGTTAGATAAAAAAATATATCAAACATATAATCAAATACATTCATTAACCACAATACATGAAATAGACTCAACACAAGGTTGGACGAAGAATTCTTTTTATTAACAAGCAGTGAATGAGATAAGAGTACAACCCAACTTCTGAGACAAGGACTCCTATACAACCAAAGGACTCTGAGCTCTACTGCTCCAAGAATTCTGAAGATATACCACCAGCATAAATTTGCTCTCCAATATTGATTGATTATTACCCACCCCAAGGCCTCTATTTATACTTTGGGAAATAGAGTGGTTTTGAAGGTTGGGGTGGTTGAAACAATTGGGATAGTTATAGATTAGGGCCCAACTAATCTCATATAATCATGTTTTATATTTTTTAAATCCAAACTAAGATGTACACGACTATTAATATAGACAACCTAAGTATGACACATGAGTTGCTCGAAGGAAACCCGCATATGCTAGTGTATGCGGGTTGCAATGAAAATAGTTGCATACAGTACGTGAGTTGCAATGAATATAGTCGCGTACGCAACTCAACACTTAGAAAAAATATATAGCAAGCTGGTTTAAGGGTAAATGCATCCCAAGTCATGCCCATATATAGTGTTTTGGAAAACTTCAATCCTAAATTGACCTTTTGTGTACCAACATAAAGAATATCGACACTCTGATGGAGAAGTGCCATTTGGGTTGATAACACCCACTGGTGCACACTCCACATTGTTGGGTGCGAGGATTGGAAAGGTTGGGGATTTCAGGCCTCATCAATATGCCACATTTCGAAAGGTTGGTGGAAGTCAATGCATGTGCAAAAAAATTGTTGGCATGTTTTCATGTGGGCTATCTATGGCTGGAATGACTAGTGCCAGTCACTCGAGAGTTGATTTTGCATATAACAGGGTTTCCCATGCAGGGGCCTGATCCATCGCAATACTTTCATGGAAAGGACAATGGTAAAAGACTAGTTGCAAAGATGAAGAAGAATTTTAGGATGCATCGCGACAAACAAGCATATGTGGTGGATACAATTAATGCCAGCAATAGATTAATTTTACTCACAACAATTATCAATTGATCATGCAAAATTGCTAACAAGAGAGACTGAATATGGAGCTGTAACACTAAATTGTATTAACTGAGTGTAAAATAGCCAACCCTATAATAACATAGGCTTCTAAATAAATAGAATACATCAAGAAATCTAATGCATGAGGAGGCATCCAAATCTAGCATAAAGCAGGCTTACCAAAAATAAGCAAATCCCCCATAGGTGTAAAAAGCTGATCCCAAATCTGTCATGGAGCTCATGAATTGGAAAAAAGGCATAGGAAAGATAAATAGTGGTGGAATGGCAGCTCATACATGATTTTTAATGGAGAAAAGAGAGGAGGATGTGTAGGACAAAAAACAAGTCAACCTCACCTAGTCTAGCTTTTCCTTTTGCCTTAAAACACTGAAAAAGCAGGCAATAAAGCAGAAAAAGCAGAAGGGCACCTAGGAGGCCAAGAATAAAGTAGAATTGATTCCTTTAGCTCTCCCATGCACTACATGAGTCAAATGTGGCAATTTTTACCTCTATGGATAGGCAAATAGCAACTTGCACAAGGTGGGACACATGAACTAGGCAAATAAGACAAAAATAATTGAATTAATGTCTAAGTGGGTAAACTATGGGTTGATTATTCTAACACCCCCCCTTAAGCCTGAATTATGAGTAATATATCAGAAAATTATAGGGCCTAGAAACAAGGCTGAGTCACTCTTTACATACTGCAAATCCATTTAAACAAGGAAAGAGGCAAAACCAACTTGGGAAAATCCTCCCTTAAACATGGACTGTAAAACAAAATTGTAGAATCTTGTCTCCACTCATGCTTTCACAGCATGATCAGAAATCCCTAGCAGTGATTTGAGATTGCTAAAGGTCTTCTCACAAAATGCTTTGGTGAAGATATCAGCTACTTGTTCTGAAGATGAACAGAAAAGTAGGTGAATGGTGCCATCATGCACAAGTTCTCTGA
>LPNX010494216.1:30262-42529 GCA_001517045.1 Pseudotsuga menziesii
TTGTCTGGTTCTCTGCTTCTGAACTGGATCCTTGCAGATTCGAATGGTACTCTGGTTATCATAGTAGATGGTAGTTGAGTACTCTGGTTCGAAGCCACACTCTCCAAGTAAACCCTGCAACCATAAACATTGAGTTGCTGCATTAACAACTCCTCTGTACTCTGCTTCTGTAGATTAGAGTGCAATGGCACTCTGTTTCTTGCTTGACAAGCTGATTGGCCCTTGTGCAAGCATGAACACATATCCTTATGTGGACTTTCTATCTGTGCTATCACCTGCCCAATCACTGTCAGTAAATCCAATCAACTCAAGATCAGATTTTGCTTTATAGAAGATCCCATGTGTCCTTGTTCCCTGAACAAAGTTAAGGATCCTTTTGGCTGCTTTCCAATGGATCTCTTGAGCCTGATCCATGAATCTAGAAGCCACACTTACTGCATAACAAATATCGGGTCTAGTATGTGTCAGCTACAACAAACATCCAATCAATTGCCTATATAGTGTATTGTTTACCATCGGTGAAGAATCAACTTCTTCCAGCTTCACTCCTGAAAGGAAAGGAGTTTTGCTTGCTTTGCAATCCTTCATTCTGAATTTTTTCAACAAGTCCAAGGCATATTTGGACTGGTGCACCTTGATTCCAGCTTTGGTTTGAGAGATCTCAATCCCCAAAAATTGACTTAAGAGCCCCAAATCTGTCATGGAGAAGGCTTGGTTCATAGCTCCTTTTAAGGAAGCAATCTCATCCTATGAGCTTCCTGTAATGAGGAGTTCATCAACATATAACACAATGATCATTAATGAACCATTAACTAACTTCAAATATACATTTGGATCTGATTTGCACCGAACAAAATTCAGTGATAGCAAGAAGCTATCAATCTTGGCATACCAAGCCCTGGGGGCTTGCTTTAGCCCATACAATGACTTTCTCAACTTGCACACAAGAGAAGGGTTAGTAGAAAAACCTTGAGGCTGCTGCATATATATCTCCTCAGTGAAATCTTCATTCAGGAAGGCACACTTTACATCCATGTGATGTACCTCCCATTGCCTTGAGGCTGCAATGGCTAGAGCTAGCCTGATGGAATTCATTTTTTCCACTGGGAAAAAGGTCTCATCGTAATCTATGCCATGAAACTATGAGTAGCCCTTGGATACCAATATGATCTTTTACTTCAGTGGTGAACCATCAGCAGCAAATTTGGTCTTATAGACCCACTTACATTGTACTAGTTTTCTCCCTGGGGGAAGATCCACTAGCTCCCATGTGTTGCTCTTCTGGAGTGAGATGAACTCCTCCTTCATGGATGTTTGCCATCTTGTATCTCCTGCTGATTCTTCATATGTTTGAGGATCAGACTCCACCATCAAATATCATTTTTCAGCAAACATAGGATCCTTCATGCACAGACCACTCTCAAATTGAGATCTAGTCCTCCTTGGGTCATTGGGATCCCCAGCTAGCTCACCTGCTGCATGTAGTGTCTTGGATTACCATTTTGGACTTATGGGGCTGTTAGGTTCTGCAATAAACTCATCTCCATCAGAAAAATCAGAATCACCATGTTCAACAAACTCTTTACTTACTTCTTGAGGTTCAGGTGGTGAAGAGGCTTCACCAACTTCCACTTCTGCAAGGGGTTCTTCTTCAAACTGAACACACCTTTCGATGAAGGATTTATTTGTGCTCAAATTTATCAACTTGTACCCTTTTTAATCTTCAGAGTATCCAACAAAATACACTCTTGGCTTTGGGGCTGCAAAGCCTTCCTCTTCTCTGTCGGGATTCTAGCCCATGCCTTTGAGCCAAAAATCCTGAAATGGGTCACATCTGGCTTGTGCCCACTCCATGATTCAAAGGGAGTCATACCATCAAGATTTTTGTGAGGAACCCTATTCTGAATATAGGCTGCACAGTTGATATCTTTGGCCCAGTACTTTGGTGGAAAAGTTTTGGCCTCCATCATGCATGTTGACATCTCCTTTAGTGATCTGTTCTTCCTCTCAGCAACACCATTTTGCTGTGGTGTGTAAGGGATAGAATGATGCATCTGAATACCTGCATCTACACAATATTTAATAAACTTAGACTTGACGTACTCACCACAATTTTCAGATCTGAGGGCCTTGAGTTTCCTTCCAGACTGCTTTTCAACCAAAGCCTTAAAGACTTTGAATAGGCCAAAAACTTCAGACTTGTGTTTCAGGAAGTGAACCCAGCAATACCTGGAAAAGTCATCAATGAAAGTTAATTCATACTTGTCCTGACTCATGGACATATGAGGGAATGTACCAGCAACATCACTGTGGCTCAGCTCGAGGGGTGCAGAGGTTCTCTCATGACTAGCTCTCTCAAATTTGTGCTCTGGGTGTTTTCCTAGGATACAACCTTGGCAGACTCCTTTGGAAAATTTTATCTTGGGAAACCCTATGACCATCTCTTTTTCACTAAGATCAGAAAGATATTTGTAGTTAAGGTGGCCAAATCTCTCATGCCACAGCTTGCTGGATTCATTAGCATGAATGAGAAGAGCAGAGGGGTTTGAGTAAGGTAGGAAGTGTGAGAACATGTATACCTTTTGAGCATGATTCGAAACTCCTTTTGCAATGACTCTACCAGTTGAAATCTCTGTGATCTCAAATTCATTGGGGGAGAATATG
Source organism: Pseudotsuga menziesii (assembly GCA_001517045.1). Taxonomy (NCBI): domain Eukaryota; kingdom Viridiplantae; phylum Streptophyta; class Pinopsida; order Pinales; family Pinaceae; genus Pseudotsuga; species Pseudotsuga menziesii. Next base: position 32,927 of record LPNX010494216.1, read on the forward strand.
ACCTTCTTAGGAGACCTAGTGTGGGTCATCTGGTACACTGACAGGAGGTTGGAGGCGAGACCAGGCACATACAGCACATTGCTGAACTTACTATGATCAAGATCTATCCTTCCTTTTCCTTTACTTTCAGTGAGAGAGTCATCTCCCAGTACAATAGATACATATCCAGTGAGGAGAAGGCCTCCTTAGTCGAAACCATGTGTCTTGAAGCTCCAGAATCAATGATAAAACTGGGTGAGCTTGATGTGCCAACAACTAGAGCATGAACTCTCTCTCTGTCTATGAACTTGATCCTCCTTCTCTCTTCTTTGAGATTTCTGGAAGGGAGATGCCATTATTCTCCAGGAGATTAGTCAACATGTCTATCTGCTTTTTCATACAAGATATTTTAGTGTGATTTCCCTTATTGCAGTATGCACACTTGTTCATTTCACCTTTGTTCTTCTTCTTCTGGTTATTCTTCTTGGGACCTTGTTGATCCTCCGGAGATTGTTTCTTGTCTCTCTTTTGCTCAGGTGGCTTTTTAGCTTTATTTTTTATTTTTGAATCCACCCTTGAATCTCCAGTAATCAAAGCTTGATCTTTGGATGGTTTGATGGTGCCCATCATCACCAGCTTGTCCTGTTCTTGTGTGAGAGATTCCATGAAATCTACAAGGCTAGGCATCTTCCAGGCTCGAGCTGTCAGTTTTGTGGCATAGAAGGTCAAAAAAAACATCGAATAATCAGGTCCTAGCTTTGAGAGGATGGCTAGTACGAGCTGATTATCTTTCTTTTCAATACCACACTATTTCAGCTGCAAAACTAGTGCTTTGAACTTGGAGAAATATAGCTGCAGGGATTCAAAGCTTGTTGGACTCAGAGAAATCATCTCATTCTCGATTTGATGTCCCCTCATCTCATCTGTCTTTCCAAAAAGATCAGCAAGCTTCTCCCATACTTCATTCAGTGATGTCAATCCATCGAGATGGAAAAGGAGGTCTCTGGAAATACTTAGGCACAGGAGGCCATAAGCCTCATCCCTCCTGTTGTGCCATTTTATCTTCTCTGCAGCTGCATTGGGATCTGCTTTTGTTGCCATAGTCACCCTGTAGAGGCATTTCTCTCTCAACAGTATCTCCATCTCTGCTTTCCATTCAAATAAATTGAAGGGAGTCAAGATAGTTTTCTGTGATTGATCCATAGCTCTAGAAAATCTGTCCCGGCTGTTAGTAGAAGGCTCCCAGTCTTGATGTCAAACCTACAAAAAAAAATTTGAAGGAGAGAAACAACCTACAATGGCTCTGATACCATGTGGAAATTAAGGCCAGGAATAGATTAATTTTACTCACAACAATTATCAATTGATCATGCAAAATTGCTAACAAGAGAGACTGAATATGGAGCTGTAACACTAAATTGTATTAACTGAGTGTACAATATCCAACCCTATAATAAATAAGCTTCTAAATAAATAGAATACATCAAGAAATCGAATGCATGAGGAGGCATCCAAATCTAGCATAAAGCAGGCTTACCAAAAATAAGCAAATCCCCCATAGGTGTAAAAAGCTGATCCCAAATATGTCATGGAGCTCACGAATTGGAAAAAAGGAATAGGAAAGCTAAAGAGTGGTGGAATGGCAGCTCATACATGCTTTTTCATGGAGAAAAGAGAGGAGGATGTGTAGGACAAAAAACAAGTCAACCTCACCTAGTCTAGCTTTTCCTTTTGCCTTAAAACACTGAAAAAGCAGGCAATAAAGCAGAAAAAGAAGAAGGGCACCTAGGAGGCCAGGAATAAATCAGAATTCATTTCTTTAGCTCTCCCATGCACTACATGAGTCAAATGTGGAAAGTTTGACCTCTATGGATAGGCAAATAGCAACTTGCACAAGGTGGGACACATGAACTAGGCAAATAAGACAAAAATAAATGAATTAATGTCTAAGTGGGTAAACTATGGGTTGATTATTCTAACATTGTCCAGTCTTCCTCTCTCCTACCTACATGAGGAAAAGTTAGCCTTATCCATCATATTTTCTACTCACAAGTTTCACCATTACATACTCTTAAGTTGAACCAAATTCATTGCAAACTTGAATCCCATGTTGTATGTTGGCCCTAGGAAATTTTGGTAAGTTTTGGGAACCATTCTTGGAAATGAAGTTTTGGTGTGAAAGGGGATGCAATGTAGTGGTCAAATATGATGAAGCGACCAATGATAAAGAAAGCTGGGAGTTTTGATGGTGTCAATTCGCGGAGCTGGTTAGGAAGTTAGAGTTTAGTGTCCACATTCATTATTAACTCTGGATAGTGGGACCAAGGATAAACACTATCAAAAGCCTATAAATATGTATCGAGTTGGGAATTTTGGGGTTGTTGATATTTTGGTTAAAATTTGGTTTTTCTTAGTTACACATGTGTTATGGCTTAGCAATACTTGAAGTATGCATTTTGGGAATTATATTAGTAGGAAGATCTATTTCTTGTGCTTATTCTTAGAATCTTTGCTCCGCATTGCAGCTATTATTTCTACACTTTTAAATCCCCTACATTGACTACATGGACAATCAAATTTCCCATCACCCTTTCTTTTCAATCCATCCCACATTCCAGCAAGTAATTGTTGATTTTGTTCATCTGGATCAGGAATACTTCTCTTTGACATTTTCTCATAAAGATATTGAATGAATATTATTGATCTTAAAATATCAAGCTCCACATTCCACTAATTTTAATCACAAAAACAATTGAAATGATTGCGTATTCTTTTATGGAAATCAGTCCATTCGAAGAATATAATTTCTGCATACCGTCGCTTGTATAGAAAACATGTCAGAATGTTACCATAATTTATAGTTTTTAAAATTTAAAATTTTAAATTTGTCGGATATCCGACGGCCGTCGGATATCTGACAATGCCATGTATCAATTAAAAAAAAATTGATCAAAATTCAAAATTTTAAAGGTGAAATATGATAGCACAGTCAATTCCGTCGGATTTCACTGGATTTTCTCATCGGATTTTGGGTTCAAATTTTGTTGTAAGCATACACTAACAATAATAGAAATCACATTAATGCATCATCAAGCATATAATTTGAACTACTTTGTTAAAGAGTAATTTTTTTCAGATAAACTGAGGAGGTGTTTGTATTCATGTCCTTGAAATTTTTTAAAGCATGTAAAATTTGGCAATTTTTTTTTAGAACCCTCATTGAATGCAAAAGACTACATATCAAATAGAATAATGTCTACATCTCAAGTCAAACATGCCCTGTACATATTATATACAATCGTGATGGAAATGAAGTATCATGTTCCAACTAAATTATATATTTATCATACATAACTAGATCCATTTCTGGATGATGATACCAATTACACATCAAAATAAATCACCAAAAAACATTTTACTTTTGAATGACCCTTACAAAAATCAAAATATCGTAAAACAAGTACCGAACCCAAAAAATTTAGGTCACAAATAAAATTGACAAACTTGGATATATGAATAAAAAAATCTACAAGTCACGAGTTCTTCTCAATACAAATAAGATAATTTACCAGTACGCTTTGGACAACTCTACAAGAAGATATCCAAAATAATTACCATTCCAGTATAACCCCGCCATTATAATAAGTGCGTATTCATTTATATTAATAGCATCCCAAACATCAACAATAAAATACATAAAATATGAACATATACACTCTCATTAATTTCTTAGATGATATAATAATTGCAGATCAATATCCTAAAAAAATGAACATATTAAATAACTGGGTCAAATTCAGTTTGAATATATAAAAACCATGCGACATCTCTCCATCAAGAATAGAGTCCACTATCAACACATAAATGTTAGTCGATAGTTTAAACATGACAAGCCATAAAATCAATGATATCTTGTGATCTCTATAACACTTTCATGGAACCAATACTCCTAGGATAGAATAAAACCCTAATAACACTGAATGAGCCCCAAGAGTCAAGAGTTCCCTAGAACTTAATAGGTCTCAAAACAAATTCACGATAAAAAGCACGATAAAAGGTATATTTACAGTATAATAATATATTGTAATTCTCGATAAAAAGCATAATAAGCATGATAAAAAGAATACCATGTTCAGTATTGGATAAAATACATTATGTGAATTTGTATTCTCTGATAAATTGCATGTGTGACATGCCCCTTCAAGACCCAAACTTTTTACAATGGAGATGATAGAGTTGCGTAGAGGAACGATTACATGGCCAATTATGATTGACATCTTTCTACTCACTTTCACTTTTGAATCTGAGTACCCAAGCATTGATCAGGCCCTAGACATTATAAAGACTAAGATATTTGATGACTATACCCTACCAGTGTATGCTCAGCCTGATTGGGCCATCCAGTTAGAACATGTGCTAGAGTGTTATAACTTTGCAGAAGAGCCAGGTGATGAGGATAAGAATCCTCATAGTATCAACATTCCAGAGTCAGAAGGGACTCACGAAGTTGAGGGACCAAAGCTATAGATTCCAGCTGTCACAGAGCCTATTAAGATTAAAAAGATCAATATTGGCACAGAAATAGAACCAAAGTTTGCCTCTATTGGAGACTATTGGGATGATGAAATGGTAGGACACATCGCAGATTTGTTGCATGACTATCATGACTTATTTCCCACTAAGTTTATAGAAATGAAGGGAATAGTAGGAGATTTGGGAGTCATGATGATACCTTTGAAAGCGGATGCTAGACCGGTTAAGCAGCGTCCATATAGATTAAATCCTCATTATAAAGAAAAAGTTAAAGATGAGATTGATAAGATGCTAGCAACAGGCATCGTTGAACCAGTAGAAGAGAGTGAATGGGTTAGTCCCATGGTTGTGCAGGAAAAGAAAACTAAAGGAAAAATCAGGATTTGTGTCGATTTGCGCAAACTCAACGACGCATCGCTTCATGACCCATTTCTGACACCTTTTACTGATGAAGTTTTAGACAATGTAGGAGGACATGAGATCTACTCATTCACTGATGGCTTTTCAGGCTATCACCAGATAAGAATCCATCCAGAGGATCGACATAAGACCACCTTTGCGACAGAATGGGGCTCATTCCAGTATACGGTAATGCCCTTTGGTCTTAAAAATGCACCAGCTATTTTTTCTAGAGTAGTAGTTGCTGTCTTTAAGGAATACATACATAAATTCTTAGAAGTCTATTTTGATGATTGGACTGTATTTGGATTAATAAAAAAGCATATAGGAGATTTAAGGCTGATGTTAGAGAAATGTAGGCAATATCAGATTTCTCTTAACTTGAAGAAATGTATAATCTGTGCACCATTTGGTATTTTGTTGGGTCATATTGTTTGCAGACAAGGCTTGATGGTAGATCCCACAAATATTGCCATCATTGTAAATCTCCCAGCACCCGACTCAGTCAAGCAATTGAGGACAGTGCTTGGTCATACAGGGTATTATAGAAAATTCATCAAAGGCTATGCAAATATCACAGCACCTATGGAAAAGCTGTTAAAGAAAGAAGTGAAATTCCTATGGAATGAGGAATGCCAGCAAAGTTTAGACACTCTTAAAGAGAATATGGTCACAGCACCCATCTTAGTATTTCCAGATTGGAACAAACCATTTCATGTACATGTGGATGCATCTGGCATCACACTGGGGATTGTCTTAACACAGCCAGGAGAAGGGGGTATCGATCACCCTATCGTGTACTCAAGTAGAAAGTTATCTACTGCAGAAAAGAACTACACCACTATAGAAAGAGAAGGATTAGCTATGGTGTATGCTCTACAGAAGTTCAAGCACTATCTCTTGGGTGCCCCATTCAAGATGTTCACTGACCATTCCGCTTTAAAGTACTTGGTCAATAAGCCAGTGTTAGGAGGAAGGATCTGCAGATGGTTACTCCTATTTCAGGAGTATGATTTTGAAATTATTGTAAAACCAGGAAGATTGAATGCCGGACCTGATCATCTGTCGTGAATAGAATCAGGATAAGAACCAAGTAATCTAGAGGACAATTTGCCATATGCACAATTATTCTCTATCCAGATTGCAGATGAGTATTACGTGGATATTATTCACTTTCTCACTACAGGGTGGGCACCAGTTGACTTTACTAAGCAGCGAAAGAAATAGTTAGTTGTTAAAGCAGCAGATTTCACTTTGATCGCAGGACATTTATATAAGTTAGGTCCAGATGAAGTCCTGCGCAGATGCATTATGCCACATGAGAAAGACGCCATTATCAGAGAAGCACATTCAGGTACTGTAGGAGGTCATTTCACAGGAAAGCCGACTGCTCAGAAAATTCTAGCTGTAGGATTATGGTGGCCTACTTTGCACAAAGACAGTATGGAGTTTTGCATATGCTGCGATATCTACCAGAGGGTAGGAAAACCTTCGCAGAGAGATGAAATGTTGCTGCGACCATAGATTATGTTGTGGGCATTTGACAAGTGGGCTATATATTTTGTGGGTCCTATCAACCCACCAGGAAAACGAACTGGTGCGAGATACATCATCACAGGAATAGAATACATCAGCAGGTGGGTAGAGGCCAAAGCAGTAAGGAATTGTGATGCTGCTACAACTGCATAGTTCATTTTTGAAAACATCATAAGTAGATTTGGATGTCCAGCAATTTTGTTGAGTGATCAAGGCACACACTTTCTGAATCGCACTACTCAGGCCTTGATGGAGGAATTTCAGATACAGCATCATAAGAGAACTCCCTACCACCCACAAGCTAATGGTACGGTGGAGGCTTTTAACAAGATTCTAGAAAATGCTCTTACTAAGATCTGTAATAGCCAAAGAGATGATTGGGACCTTAGGGTTAATGTTGTATTATGGGCTTATAGGACTACATGCAAGAAACTTACAGGACACACACCTTTCAGCTTGGTGTATGGACAAGAGGCTGTTATGCCTATGGAATATATTATTCCCAGTTTAAGAATTGCTCAAATTATCGAGACGGTTAATACAGATACGATGAATGAAAGACTAGCGCAGCTGCTTGCCTTAGAAGAAGACAGATTCATCACAGGATTTCATCAAAAAGTGCAGAAGGCATAAGAAAAAGCTTGGCATGACAGGCACATCAAGAGCAAGATTTTTCAGATAGGAGACCTAGTGCTCCTTTATGACAGTAAGTTTTTTAAGTTCCCAGGGAAGTTCAAGACACATTGGTTGGGGCCATATCAGATTCAGCAAGTCACAGACGGAGGTGCTATTTAGATTAGTAAACTGAATGGGGAGCTTGTTCCTACCTTGATTAATGGCAGTAGGATTAATCTTTATAGTGATAGCCACTCCGTCTCCTAGCCCGTAGAGAACTAGGTGGTGCAGATGTCCAGTGTAGTTGAAAGGAGGCATCGCACCCATAATTAGACTACACCCAAAAAAAAAGTTATAAGTAGGAGGGATCACCTCAGGAAAGTTTATTTTGCGCAAGTCATTGGACGCTTGCGGAGTTTTTGAATGTTGTGGAGTCTCACACCAAATTTTTGGTTAAGGATGATGTGGTGTGACATCGCAGCGAGGCGATGTTCCATTTGCCACGAAGAAAATTTTGAAAAGGGACAGAGGGCTAGTCACTTCGCTCTCTGAAAAGCAATTAATCTAGATATGACAGGTATACGATTACCCTAGATTTGGAAATAGTACAAGGATTTTCCTAGATTTGGTAAATCTTGGTCGAGACCGGTGCCTGTACACAATTTTCAAGGGAGATTTGATTGGATTTTTAGCACTTAATGAGGATCAAGGCACCGGGTGTTGTCTTGTCCATGCAATAAATGCCGCCAACGGGTCCAGCTTAAGCGACCGTTGCTTCAAAGATTACCACCTTCACTATAAATGCACAGATCATTCAGAGAGAAGGGTTACTTTTTCGATTTCTAAGAGTTATAGAGCAATTTGTAGAATTTTTCCCTGTGTAGAGATACTCTAGTTACAGAGTGCTAGTTTCCCCATTTTCGCAGCCATTACCAATCCAGAGTACTGCACCAGATGGCTTATGTTTGAGAAGGAACCTTTAGAAGACGTTGTGCGACAATTCCAGCGTGGTGGCCTCAAGTCTGCTATGATGACGCCACCCAGGGTTGTGAAACTAGGTGCACCACAGGTCAGACAGATGCCAAGGATGAAGAGTCAAGATCAGATAGTAGAAGATTCCAGCCCATAGCATGAAGAAGAATTCCATATGGAAACAATATACATTGTGCCGCGAGTTGAGGACGCACTAGAGGTAACCATTCCCAAGGGTGCTAAGTTTCCTATTCCGCTACCGCCGATTGATTCCCATGTACAGAAAGATGGAGAACTATTAGGATATGTCCCTATTCTCAAATTTACAGACTATAACCTTGGAGACAGTAAGACATATCCTCAGTTTCGGCTGGATTAGTATCTTATGGTTCAGAGGAAACCGAGGACCGCCTTAGCAGATAATATGATGAGTAAGAGCTCAGATGACGTAGATCAAAAAATAGTTGTTAAGGATAACATGGAAATGAACATGGATATTCAAGTTATCCCTCGGAATGACTCTGCTCAAAACACCTCAGCCATTGGTGATGTGAAATTCAGCATGCAGACAAAGGCTTGTTCTCAGAATGGAATTCATGGTTTGTATAGTTTTTGTACGAAAGGATCCAGACCGAATGAAATGTTTAAGAAGGTTGGAAGATACAGATTTATATTTTCTTTATGATACGAGTTCTAACCCAGATAAAGAGGAAAAGATATCTGTGGAAGGCTTCTCAAAATCTCAATATCCTTAAAGGAGCTGCTGATCCACGAAGAGACCTATATGCCACTTTGGAGTATATCTTGTGTGAGGGATTCGATGGTGAGCCAGGTGAAGCGGTCACTTGAAGGTAAGGAGTCGTATTCACTCAAGGATGACAGAGAAAGATTGGAGGCTGATAATAGGGCTAGGAGTTCTCGTGATACCAGGAAAGCAGCACTGAGAAAGCAAGCAGAAAATAGTAGTGGGTGTGGGCCCCAGGAAGTAGCCCTGTTAGCAGTAGTTGCAAATTAGGCAAAAGGAAATGGTCAAAGCCAATCATCAAGTGATTTTCAGGGAAATAAAGTTGTATTTATAGAGATGGAGTTTACAGCTTGATGAAGACACTCATAAACCTGTAATTGGAGATGTCTTTAAAGAGGATGATGAGGGTCCAGGTCTGTTATAGCCCAAAATGACACATCTCTACCTGTGACCACTTTCCCATGATTTCGTCGCATGTTGGCACTTCATGAAAGTCACTGAAAAAACACCTATCTTGGAGGACCCATATCTTGAGTTTTGTAACTCCGTTTGACCTCATTTTTGCACCGTTGGAAAGGTATTTCAGTTAGATAAAACTTTCCAGAAGACACCAAAGTCTGAAAATGCCCAGAAATACCTTAAAAATGCGTTTTTTTGTGTATGTGCGACTCTCCTTATGTGCAACCCGCGCATCACTCGCGACCCTTGTGTTCTGCAAGTCGCGCATGCATATATTCGCGGGTTGCTCTTGTGTAAACTTGCGTATCATGCGCGGGTTTCCCTCCTATAGACCCGCGCATCTGTTTCTTAACATTAAAACATAA
>LPNX010494216.1:48528-200699 GCA_001517045.1 Pseudotsuga menziesii
TCTTCTCTGGTTTGTTTTATACTTTTTCGACCTTAGGAGACTAAATTGTACGAAAAAGGACACCCCTGGAGTCTTCTTTGGAGTTTTCAGACTCTCTAAACTATGAAAACACCGTCGAGCATGTACTAGTTCGGGCTCGTAAAATCCACGAATTAGTGCCTTATCAAGCATTCTTCTTTCTTTTCTTCGAGCTTGTCAAAAAATGAAGATGGTCCCGAGTTTGCTTTCTTGGACTCGTTAAACCTTTACAAGAAAGAAGGGAAGGGGAAGGGTTATTTCCATGTCTTTTTACATCATGGCAGCAAGTCTTGTTTCCTTGAACAAAGCACCAGTTTTGAGTCTATCAACAGTTGGGTCCTAGTCTTTTGACCTTATCCTGATTCAGAGTTTTTTTACTCCTCCAGTTGGTCTCTTTTCCAATTATATGCGGAATCTGTCAATGTCTCCTACATTGCAGATTTGTTTCATTTTTTTGTGCCAAAAGCTGCCTAAGTCACTTTTGTGTCGTGCTCACTGTTCAAGGATTAAACCTTTGTCGGCCATTCTGCAGTTGCCTTGACCTTTTGTGTCGGCCATTCCCTGGTATCAGTTCATTACATCATGTCTTCAGCGGTCCTTTTTGTGAAATTCAGTACCAATTCCAGGTCCAATTAGTCTTTGAGTTACCTCGTGTTGGCTGATGAAGGATGCCTTAATGCCTTCCTGCCAACGGATCTCTTCCTATCGACTGCAACACATCTTGCTCTGGGAATGAGATTTAGAGTTTTATGACAGTACCTTGGGAATTGTTGTCCTCAATGGCAATTTCCCTCGCTATTGGGTAGTGGGGATACCTTAATGTCTCCTACTCAATGGATTCTTCAAGTGTTCGACTTCAAGTCCTTGTAATCACACTTGTTAGAATGTACTAGGTACCTTGGGGACCATTTTCATTAATGGTGGTTTCCCTAGCGTTTGTTAACGGTTTTCATTATTGACCGGTAATCAAACGGTTTCCTCCATGTTCGACTTCAGCTCCTTTATTCGCATGGTTAGGATTCGTACCTTTTTTGGGCGATTTGGATTGAAGACCTTGGGCCGACAGTAGCATTGTCATCTTTTTGCTATTACCCAAGTTGCGCAAGACCTTGTTATCTTTATATGACATTTTGCTGAGATATAGATCCACCTTGTATTTTTGTGGCTATGATCGATTGTTGAGCATGGATCCACCTTGTTCATTTGTGGCCATGACTCCTTTAGATTTGATATGGCGCCTTTTTGCATATTGAGCGACCATGATAGTTTCATCAGTTATACATATGCTGGATCCACCTGTATCTTTATGGCGATGATTTGTATATGGACGTGTATGTTCCAGAGATCAGTTTTCTGACATTTATCTCTCTTACAGGTACCTTCACTCGAGCCTTTTGATCTTGGATTCTCTGCTCTCTCCATACTCAGTTGTTTCCTTTATAATGTATTTCAGCTATCATCTTCCCCTCTAACCTCACACATTAGGGGGCATCTGTTATAGCCCAAAATGACACATCTCTACCTGTGACCACTTTCCCATGATTTCGTCGCATGTTGGCACTTCATGAAAGTCATTGAAAAAACACCTATCTTGGAGGACCCATATCTTGAGTTTTGTAACTCCGTTCGACCTCATTTCTGCACCGTTGGAAAGGTATTTTAGTTAGATAAAACTTTCCAGAAGACACCAAAGTCTGAAAATGCCCAGAAATACCTTAAAAATGCATTTTTTGTGTATGTGCGACTCTCCTTATGTGCAACCCGCGCATCACTCGCGACCCTTGTGTTCTGCAAGTCGCGCATGCATATATTCACGGGTTTCTCTTGTGTAAACTTGCATATCATGCGCGGGTTTCCCTCCTATAGACCCGCGCATCTGTTTCTTAACATTAAAACATAAAAACACGCCTTTTTGAGTTAGTTTGGGTAGTTATACAACTGAATCCTTCATTTGTAACCACTTTGGCTTCGCCCCTAACTCTTCTTCAGCATATAAATAGAGGTAGGGAGGTTCATGAAAGGGGACTTGGAATTTATGCATTGTTATGCTGGAGGAATTGGGACTCTCTTTTCCTACACCTTTGCCCTGGAGGTCTTCCCTTGTGTTGCAGAGCTTGGAGGCTGAGTTCTTTGGAGAAGAGAAGGAGCAGATCCAGATCAAGGTTTCGTGAGGTGCCAAACTTGAAGAGAAGGTATACTTGTACTTGTTTTCAATATTAATAAAGATGTGATGTCCTTCTTCTTCCCAAATCATTGTTCAATGTGTGATTGAATCTCTGTTTCTGATCATATGATAATGTTATTCAGATCATTTGTTTATGTTTATTTGATTATCATTGTCTTATATGTGGTCATAATGGTTTGAGGAAGGTATAACTTGTTTTGCAGGTCTCTTGGAGCAAGAGGAGCAAGAAGAGGATTGAAGAGAAAGCTTGGACCAGCCTTCAGTTAATCAGGTGTGGATCTTTCTCATCTCTGAAACTTACTGTTATATGCTTGCTGAACATTGTGCATCTCTCTTTCAACCCCAGTACGTTGATGGCCTCTTAAACCCTAGCCATAGGACACTTTCCTTTACAACAAGGTCCTGTCAAACAAGATGATGTTATAGAAGCCATAGGTGGGTTTCAAGAGGAAAGATGCAGTAGAAGTGCCACCAGCAGCACAAAAGAGGAAAAAAGTCAAAGCCTCAAAGCCAACTACAGAGACCACACTAAAAGAGGATGACTATGATCTCATCGCATCGAGATTGAAAGAGGAGATGCAGGACTCATTTCAGGCAATGCAAACATCGCAGGAAAAGCTGCAGAGCACGATAGATAAGCAACTTCTGGAGTTGAAAGAACTAACTGAGAATACTGCCATGATGCATACTTAGCCAGTCAAGGAGACAATAGGAGAAATATCAACACCATGAATTTCCCACGAGGAAGTCATTGCAAAGGATCGCACCAATACAATTTTGATACCACCAGGGAGCATCCAATTCCCTACTTCTATGATTGATGTATAGATACAGGTTAGTCAACCTGTCGAGGTTAATCTGGCACAATTCCCCATTGATCAACTACAAATGATCCAACAGTAGATAGCTGCAGAGCTCAGGGATAGAGAGCTTGCGACTTATAAGCAGAACACTCAGTTGATACAACAGAATGCAGAGCTCACCACAAGCTTTCAGACAAAGGCGGAGGAGTTGAGAGTATATGAATAAAGAGAACAAGATCTCAGTCAAGTCCTACAGAACATCACATTGGAGTTACACCAGTGTAACATAGAATTTTCCTTGCCTCTGACGAATAAAGTAAGAAGAATTGCAGATAGAGAGAAGGCTCTGGAAGAGACAGTGGTCAAGATGGAGGAAGACCACAAGGTGCAAATTACTGAGCTTGAGGCTCGAGCACCAGGCACACCTGAGGCAGACAAGGAAGCAAGGGCACAGGCCTTTATACTCACTTCAACATAGATGAAGTGTCACATAGATGGTGCAGAGTCATTGCTAGATGATGTGACGAAGACATGGTCGGAGCAAGAAGAGCTCCCAGATAGAATGGATTTGCAGCAGAGCATCCAGCACATAGAAAATGTAGTAGCAACAATGAAGGAAGAAGTCAAGAGCCTAGGATCTCTTGAAAAGATGAAGAATACGATAGAGATGAACCGTTTGCAACAGGAAGTGCAGCGGTTGCGAGAAAAAGAAATACAATTCAATAATATGCTTCAACCGTATCAGGAACAAATCATAGAGCTGGTCGATGCGGTTGAGCAGAAGGTCAAGGATTTCACTACAAGGAAAAGTGAAATTGATAGCACAGAAGACCCCATGATTAGTCAAGTTATGCTTGAAGCAACACAAGACTGTGTCGAAGCTATGGACAAATATGTCGCAGGACTCAGGGAGAGATTTGCAAGGACTTCGCAGGAAGCCAAGGAGAAGCTACAGAAAGAGAAATCGGATGTCAGTGACTCAAGGACGAGCCACAAGTAAGTGTTAGGGTAATATTGGAGCAGGGCCCCGCAGCTACAGGAAAAGATGCTATATCAGAACAAGAAAGTCAAAGGAAATAGTACTTGAAGCGGCCGAGAAGAGAGATCGACCATTGCATTTAAGGCAGCGGCGATGACAAGAGGGCTCAACTACCCTCATGAATGGCGAAGGAGCAACGAGCTGAGGTATTAAAGACAAAGGGCAGAAGGAGAGCAACCGAGGAAGCAGTGCCCATACCCACGATCAACACCGAACATTGTGGAAGACTGCAGAAAGCTGCAGTGTGAACAGTAAGCGGCAGTTCAAAGTACACATAGGCCGACTATCACAGTTAGGGTTTTGGGTTACTGTTGGGATAGGCCCATATTTTTATATCACAGTGAGACCTTCATGCCACCTATTTAAGCATGCATTTTGTATTGTAAAAGGTTGGTCAAGGTTGGGTTTTAGGTTGTTACTAGTTGTCATCAGTATTGTAAAACCTGGAGAAAGATTCAAGCTCTGGTTCTATTGTTAAGTCTGTAGTTATCTTACTGTAACCAGTGGCTGGCCCCTTGAGCCTGAATGTAACAATCCACAAGGATTGAGAGATAGAGAGAGAGAGGATATATTGTAAGAAGAAATCATAATAGGAAGAGAAGAGATCTAAGAGAGAAGGGCTTCAGCTGAGTGCGTGGAGTTTCCCAGAAGATCTCAAGCTGCATAAGAGGTTGTAGCAAAACTGTGTTACTCTCTCTAGATATAATATAAACATAGTTCCTGTGGACATAGCTTCCTCCCTAGAAGTGAACCACGTAAAACCCATGTGTTGTACGACTGTGTCATGTGATTGTGCTATACTTATTTGCTATCTGTTATTCGTTACATGAATGTTGCTTATCAGTTAATGAATGTATGTATACTATCTTTCAGTTGCAGTAACATGGAAGGTTAAATGTGAGTTGAATGTGTTAAGTATTCTGTATATGAGTTTATCAGTGCTTGATCCATGACAGCTAACAGTTACAGTGTTAAGTGACTTATGTATATTTAGTTCAGCAAGTTGAGCGTGATTAATGTTAAGTGTGTTAGACTGTAGAGGCTAAGTGAAGTTGTTTAACACCTTGATGAAGGTTAACTGAGCTATTATACCCAAAAAGGAAGCCTCTGGAACTTGAGAGTTGATGAGCATATTAAGTCTTACTATAGGAAATATTGCGGCGTAGAAAGGCGATATTGCACTGTCGGAGGAGCTGCGGTGTGAGATATCACAGGTTAAGAGTTGAGCAGAAGAGTAAGTTTGTGCATCGTCCTAGAAGCTGCGATGCGATAAGATCCAGTCCCGTAGCAGAGTCAGCTAGGAAGAGAAACATCCCGTGCTGAGAGATTCAACTGGTTAAGTAGAGTCAAGAGAACCCAGGATGCTACAGAACTTGGTTGAGGAAACCTGATTCTTCAGCCAACCCATTTAAGATCACTTCGGGTGAGACTTCAGGCCGCTCTGCGGTCTGTCGCCGAAAGGGCCAGTGAGATAGGGGTTTAATTGGTATAATAAAGTAAACCTAGGTCTGCATAGTATAGACCAACACATGGGAAGCGTCATGTATTTTTGTTTTCAAGTTTTTAAATTTTTATGAATTTTAGTCATAAATGATATATACATATGTATAAGAGTTTTTAATCCTATAAAATGTTAAAATTCATATATTGGACAAGTCTTCCTTGCTGGGAATCCACATATGTATGTGCATCCTGTGGCGGGAGAAGACCATGGCTTGATTAGGGTTCTTGAGGGAAAGCTGGCCAGGATTACCCAAAGAGTACCTACTTTGTGTATTGAGCATATCCCTGCCGTTATGCAGGATCTAGTGGTTGGTATACCACCTTTCTAGATATGACTTATGAGGCAGGTGTGGAAATTGTACCCAAGTGATATAACAATTGCAATCACAAAATTGCTAATCAACCATGCAAATTTACACACAAAGGAGACTGAAATTGGAGCATAACACTAATCTGTATTGAATAAGTGTACAATAGCCAAACTTATGAAGTCATAGGATGCTGAAATATATAATTAAATGAGAGATTCAAATGCATAAGGATGCCATTCGAAATAGTCAACAAGTAGGCTTACTAAATCTAGTCAAATCCCCCATAGGTGTATAAAGCAGTTTCCAAATCTACCTAGAGGCTCACAAATTGGAAAAGTCAAGTAGGAAATCTAATAAGTGATTTAAATACAACTCATACATGCTTTCATTAGGATAAAATAAAGAAGGATGATGAGGGAAAAAAACAAGTCAACTACACCTAGTCTTACTTTCCCTTTTGCCATAAATCTCAATAAAGCAGGAAACTTAGCAGAAAAAGCAGATATGTGCTAGGGAGGATCTGTAATAAATAAGATATGCTAAATATGGATTCTAGGAGGTTTCCCAAGCACTCCATGACTCAGTTTTAGCAAGTTTGAATTCTAGGACATGTGGAAGACAACTTGCATAGAGTGGAATATTGGAAACTAGGAAAATAAGACAAAAATGGATTAATTAATGTCTAAGGTAGCTAACTA
Source organism: Pseudotsuga menziesii (assembly GCA_001517045.1). Taxonomy (NCBI): domain Eukaryota; kingdom Viridiplantae; phylum Streptophyta; class Pinopsida; order Pinales; family Pinaceae; genus Pseudotsuga; species Pseudotsuga menziesii. Next base: position 55,086 of record LPNX010494216.1, read on the forward strand.
TGGGTTTATTATTCTAACAACCCCCCCTTAATCCTAAATTTATGAGTAAATATCAGAAAAATATAGGGCCTAGCAACAAGGCTTAGTCACCCTTTACATACTGCATGTCCATTTAACCAAGGAAAGAGGCAAAAACCCAGTGGGAAAATCCTCCCTTAAACATGGACAGTAAAACAAAATTTAAAAATATTGTCATCAATCATGCTTCATAGCATGATCAAAAATCCCCAGTAGTGATTTGAGATTACTGAATGTCTTCTCAAAAAAAACTTTGGTGAAGATGTCTGCTACTTGTTCTGAAGATGCACAGAAGAGTAGGTGAATGGTGCCATCATGCACAAGCTGTCTGATGTAGTGAATATGGATCTCAATGTATTTGGTTCTCTGTCTCTGAATTGGATCATTGCATATTTGAATGGTGCTCTGATTATCACAATAGATAATAGTTGAAAACTCTGATTCGAAGCCACACTCACCAAGTATCCCTTCCAACCATAAACATTGAGTTGCTGCATTTACAACTCCTCTATACTCTGTTTCTGTAGATGAGAGTGCTATGGCACTCTATTTCTTGCTTGACCAACTAATTGGTCCTTCAAAAAGCATGAACACATATCCTGATGTTTACTTTCGATCTGTGTTGTCACCTTCCCAATCACTGTCAGTAAACCCAATCAAATCAAGATCATATTTAGCTTTGTAGAAGATCCCATGAGTTCTTGTTCCCTGAGCAAAGTTAAGGATCCTTTTGGCTTCTCTCCAATGGATCTCATGAGGCTGATCCATGTATATTGAGGCCACACTTATTGCATAATAAATATCAGGTAGAGTGTGTGTAAGGTACAACAAACACCCAATCAGTTGCCTATACAGTGTATTATTTACCATAGGAGAAGAACCTGCTTCTTCAAGCTTAACTCCTGAAAGGAAGGGAGAATTTCTTGGCTTGCAATATTTCATGTTGAACTTGTTCAACAAATCTAAAGCATACTTGGACTGATGTAATTTTATTCCATGTTGGGATTGAGTAATTTCGAGACCCAAGAATTGGCTTAACAACCCCAAATCAGTCATAGAAAATGCATGGTTCATTGCATCCTTCAAAGAGGCAATTTATTTATTTGAAATTCCCTTGAGGCTGCTGCATGTAAATCTCTTCAGTAATATCTCCATTCAGGAAAGAACACTTCACATCCATGTGATGTACCTCCCATTGCTTCGAAGCTGCAATGGCTAAGGCTTGCCTGATGGAGTCCATCTTTTCCATTGGTGCAAAGGTCTCATTGTAGTCAATACCATGTACCTGTGAGTAGCCCTTGGCTACCAATATTGCCTTATATTTCAAAGGTGAAACATCAACAGAAAAATTAGTTTTGAAAACCCACTTACATTGAAATAGCTTCCTCCCTGGGAGAAGATCAACCAGTTCCCAAGTATTGTTCTTCTGGAGTGAGCTGAATTCTTCTTTCATGGATATTTTCCATCTTGGATCATGTGATGCATATTCATATGTCTGTGGGTCTGATTCAACCATCAGATTGCACTTATCTTCAAACAAAGGGTATTTCATACACATGGCACTCTCAAACTGAGATCTAGTCCTCCTAGGATCACTAGGATTTCCAGCTAGTTCCCCATCTGCATGAATGGTCTTTACTGCCCATTTTGGTCTTGTAGGACTATCAATATCTGAAATTAAATCATCATTATCAAACATATCAGAATCACCAAAATCAGTTGTCTCTTCACTTACATTCAATGGTTCTAGTGGTGAAGAATACTCTCCAACTTCAACTGCTGCTAAAGGTTCTTCTTGGAACTGAACACTCCTTTCAATGAAGTCTTTGTTTGTGCTCAAATTGATAATCTTGTACCCTTTTGAATCTTCATAGTACCCAACAAATAGACACTCTTGGCTTTGGGGCTGCAAAGCCTTCCTCTTTTCTATTGGAATTCTAGCCCAAGCCTTTGAGCCAAAAATCCTTAAATGGGTCACATCTGGCTTGTGCCCACTCCAAGCTTCGAAAGGAGTCATACCATCAAGCTGTTTGTGAGGAACCCTATTTTGGATATAGGATGCATATTTTATAGCCTCGGCCCAAAACTTTGGTGGCAAATTCTTAGCCTCCATCATACAGGTTGCCATCTCCTTCAGTGATTTGATCTTTCTCTCAGCAACACCATTTTGCTGTGGTGTGTAAGGGATTGAATGATGCATATAAATACCTACATATTCACAATATTGAATGAAATTAGGCTTGAGATACTCACCACCATTGTCATATTTGAGGATCTTGAGTCTCCTCCTAGACTGGTTTTCAACGAAAGCCTTAAAGACTTTGAAGAGGCCAAAAACTTCAGACTTATGCTTCAGGAAGTAAACCCAACAATACCTAGAAAATTCATCTATGAAGGTCAATGCATATTTGGATTGAATCATTGAAAAATGAGGAAATGTACCAGCAACATCACTATGGATCAAATCAAGAGGTGCAGAGGTTCTCTCATGACTAGCTCTCTCAAATTTATGCTCTGGGTGTTTTCTTAGGATACAACCTTGACAGACTTCCTTGGAAAATTTAATCTTTGGTAACCCTATGACCATTTATTTTCCACTTAGATTAGAAAGATACTTATAGTTAAGATGGCCAAATATTTCATGCCCTAGCTTGCTTTCCTCATTAGCATGAATCAAAAGAGCAGAGGGGTTTGAGTAGGGAAGAAAATGTGAAAACATGTATACCTTAGAAGTGTGATCAACAACTCCTTTTGCAATGAATTTACCATTCGAGATCTTTGTGATCTCAACATCATCAAGGGAGAATATTACCTTCTTTGGAGACCCTATGTGGGTCATCTAATACACTAACAAGATGTTAGAGGCAAGACCTGAAACATACAATACATTACTGAACTTACCATGGTCAAGATCAATTCTTCCTTTGCCCAAACTGTCAGTGAGAGAGTCATCTCCTAGCACTATTGGTGGACCTTTCGACATGTCAAGAGAGGAGAATGCCTCCTTGGTCGAAACCATATGTCTTGAAGCTCCAGATTCTATGATGAAGCAAGTTGAGCTTGATGTGCCAGCAACCAATGCATGTACTCTCTCTTTGTCCTCTGAATTTGATCCTCCTTCCCTCTTCTTTGAGCAATTAGGAAGGGAGATGTTATTATTCTCTAGGAGTTGGCTCAACATGTCAATTTGCTTCTTCATGCAGGATATTTCAGGATGATAGCCCTTACTATAGTATGCACACTTGCTCATTTCTCCTTTGTTCTTCTTCTTCTGGAAGTTCTTCTTGGAGCCTTGGGGACCCTCTTGAGACTTGTTCTTATCTCTATTTTTATTAGGTGCCTTCTTAGATTTCTTTTTGGCTTTTGAATCCACCCTCAAATCTCCAACAACCAAAGCTTGGTCTTTCGAAGGTTTTATGGTGCCCATCATCACTAGTTTATCTTGTTCTTGTGTGAGGGATTCCATGAAATCTGCAAGCTTAGGCATATTCCAGGGTCAAGCTGTCAACTTAGTGGAATGGAAGGTTGAAACAAACACTGAATAGTCAAGGCCAAGCTTTGAGAGTATGGCCAAAAGTAGCTTCTCTCCCTTCTTTTCAATTCCACACTGTTTTAGCTACAAAACAAGGGCTTTAAACTTGGAAAAGTAGAGTTGTAGGGATTCGAAGCTGCTGGGACTCAAAGAGATCAATTCATTATTGATTTGATGTCCTCTCATCTCATATGTCTTACCAAAAATCTCTACAAGCTTCTCCCACACTTCATTAGGTGATGTCAATCCATCAAGATGGAAGAGGAGGTCTCTGGATATGCTCAGACACAGAAGACCATAGGCCTCATCCCTCCTATTGTGCCATTTAATTTTCTCTACAACTGCATTGGGATCTGCCTTAGTTTCCATTATCACCCTATAGAGACCCTTCATTCTCAACAGTATCTCCATCTCTTCTTTCCATTCAAATAAATTAAATGGAGTCAAGATGATCTTCTGAGATTGATCCATAGCTCTGAACTGTGCCCTTCAACTAGCAGAATTTGCTCCCAGTTGTTGGGAAATAGGGAAGACCTGGGTTTAATCCTTTAATGTTGCACCAACAAAAGACCCACTGTGTTGGCCCTTTCGGCAACAACCTGCGCACAGGTTGCAGTCTCACCCGAAACAGCAATGGGGTGCCGCAGAATCAGGTTTCTACAAGCAGAGAGGGATATTACTATACCTTAGCCTTTACTAACTTATTAATCAATAATTAAATAGCTGTGTCATTCACTTTCATACAACTTCACAGATAGATAAACAACCGTGACTTGCTTAACCCACTACAGGGAATTCACAACGAAGCTTGTTATTAGCAGTGATCTAAATTATCAAATGTATACAGTTATTAATGCATAAAATACAACAGAAACAGAAACAACATAAGAAACCACAACACCAAATATAACGTGGTTCACCCCCAGTGTAGGGGCTACATCCACAAACTGCTTTATTCAACTTGCTACAAAACCACAGTTTGATCTGCGCACTCAGCTGCAGATCCCTTCAGTCCTTAACAGCCGCGCACACAGCAGCAGGCCTCTGCGCACACAGCTGCAGATCTTTTCTCAACCTTCTTACAAAACCCCTCTATGCACACAGCTACAGAGGTCATCCACGCACACAGCTGGGACTTAACCTTTTCTTATACAATCAACCTTAACTTCGCCTTAGTCTTTCTTAGATCATAAAACCTAACCTTTCTTATTTACAAAAATGCCTATTTATACATCATGTTATTACAAAACCATGGCTTAAAACCATGGGAACCCAAAACCTAAACCCTGGATTTAAACCATGGGTTTATTACAAAAAGGGGTTTTGACTTACCCCGACACCCCTAAGACTATTTTGACCCATAACTCCGCTTACAAACAACCGCGGAGTTACCAAAACTAATAATCCTTAGGGTACACGTCCCAACACCAGTCAAGATTTCAAACCTGCAATAGCAATTTGGAAGAATATAAATCGATCTACAAAGGCTCTGATACCATGTGGAAATTGAACCCAAGTGATAGAATAATTGCACTCACAAAATTGCTAATCAAACATGCAAATTTACACACAAAGGAGACTGAAATTGGAGCATAACACTAATGTGTATTGAATAAGTGTACAATAGCTAACCTTATGAAGTCATAGGCTGCTGAAATATATAATTACATGAGAGATTCAAATTCATAAGGATTCCATTTTAAATAGTCCAAAATTAGGCTTACTGAATCTAGTCAAATCCCCCATAGGTGCATAAAGAAGTTTCCAATTCTACCTAGAGGCTCATGAATTGGAAAAGTCAAGTAGAAAAGATAATAAGTGATGGAAATACAACTCATACATGCTTTTAATAGGAGAAAATAAAGGAGGATGATGAGGGCAAAAAACAAGTCAACCACACCTAGTCTTACTTTCCCTTTTGCCATAAATCTCAATAAAGCAGGCAAGTTAGCAGAAACAACAGATATGCACTAGGGAGGATCTAAAATAAAGTAGATATGATAAATATGGATTCCAGGAGGTTTCCCAAGTGCTCCATGACTCATTTTTATCAAGTTTTACTTCTAGGACATGTGGAAGACAAGTTGCATAGAGTGGAATATTGGAAACTAGGCAAATAAGACAAAAATGGATTAATTAATGTCTAAGGTAGCTAACTATGGGTTGATTATTCTAACTGTGGGTAGCTAGAGTAGTACTTGTGTACATTGACGCCGTTGAGGCTACTGTAGCTGAGGAAGATGAAGAAGCCCAAGAGCAGGGTGATCAGGATGATCAGGGGGACCAGGGTGGTCAAGCTTAGACCTAAGAGCATTTTATGGACTTCGATCCATTTTTTGTATATTATATAGTTATGACTGGATCTAAGGATCTGAAACTCGACCTATCTATATGGATAGATATTCACACACACACATATATATATTGCTGGTTTTATTTACATGTGTTTTGTAATGAATATGTTGTATATTTTTATGCAAAATGTGTTAAGTGCCATTCCAAGATATAATTCGCATATGCATCAGTTAATGAATTTTGATTAATTGGAATATGATTGAATATAATAAACTAAAAATTTCTTTCCAATAACCTAACTTGCATAAACTGACATAGTAAAATAGGGTTCCGCATCGGATAAGCTCGATTGAGCTGGGAAACCACTAGTTGAGAGTCAATTCTGACTTCCAACTGGGTGATGCCACGTGACAAAGAATCCCATAAAATCTCAATGAAATCCCTATATTCAGACACATTATTAGTAGCAGGACCTAGACAAGCACCTCTAGAGGAAAATAACTATCCTGAGGGTGAGTAAATGACCCATGCAGCTGAAGCCAGGTTACAAGTGTGGTGACTAGCGCCATCTGTGAAACCTATGAACCACTCGAAAGACATCTGTAACAACCAATAGATGATATAAGAACACAAAATGATGAACTATTGTACATAAAATACATGCAATAAAAATACAGGAAAAATCACTAAGCCTAAGCATAGTACTTTTTCAAGTAGAACCCATTTCTAGGCTTGGGCATCTTATTCCCCCTGAAATCTGTTAATTCATATGCACCTTTCTTCAAAAATTTTGACACTGCATAAGGTCCTTACCACATAGACCTAAATTTCCCTACTCCCAGGGGTTCTTTGTCTTGATCCAAGAGCAAGACAAGCTCCCCTTCAGAAAAAATCTGAGGTTTGACCGATTTATTGTATCAATTTTGGACCCTGTTTTTATGAGCCTCGTTTGCTGTCAGTGCATCTCTACGTTGTTCATCTAGATTTTATAAGTGTAACAAACTGTGTTCTATCTCAGTCGTATTAGGTAACACATGAATGGCAATATTTAAGGATGGGATTTTGCATTCAACCGGGGTTACTGCTTCCACTCCGTGAACGAGTTGGAAAGGGGAGAACCCTGTAGAATTTTTCACATTGGTATGATAATCCAAAAGTGCAGGATATAGCATGATGTGCCAATTGGAATGGGTTGCATTAATAGTGCACTTGAGAATATTCTTCAAGGTTTTATTTACAGCCTCGACTTGACCGTTTGCTTGAGGATAGAAAGATTATGAATGCTCTTGTCTAAACCCTAGCATAGTGGTCAATTTAGTGATCATACTATTTTGGAAGTGACTGCCATGGTCAGTGACAATCTCTTTAGGGATACCGAACCGTGTGATAATTTGGTTGAAAAAGGAAAAAGCTATAGTTTCCCCATCATCTTTATAGGTGGGCATTGCCTCTGCCCACTTCGTGAAATAATCTACAGCGACAATGATATGTTTGTGCCCCTCAACTGAGACTAGGTTTCACGTCATGTAATCTATCCCCCACTTCCTTAAGGGGCTCACTGTGATGACAGGAAATAATAGAGAAATATGCGAACACATCTTTCTGGTGTAAATATGACAAGGATGACATTGCTTCACGACTTCTACACAATATTTAAAGATCATGGTCTAGAAATAACCGACACGTAATATCTTCTGGGTCGTTGCTAACCCAGATAAATGACCCCCACACACTCCACTACGGGCATAATTTAGGATAGTCTCTGCTTCTTCGCAGGTGAGACATCGACGCAAAATGGAATCTACCCCCATACGATATAAAGTATCTCCAATAATGAGGTATTTTTTGGCATGTATGCGTAGTTTGCACCATTCTTCACGCGAGAAGGCTGCAGGGTACTTCAAAGTCTAGAGATAGATAAGTATATCTCCGTACCAAGGGTCAGAGGTGGAAATCAAAAAGATATACTCATATGGGAATGAGTCTTCTTCAATGGCTACATCTTCCTCAACCGAAAATTTTGTGATGAGCTCAGCAAAAACTAAGGATTTTTTTAGATTTGGCGGATTGGAAATCTAAGTCAAACTCCTGAAGAATGACTATCCATTTGTTGAATTTTCCTCCAAATATCCATTGGGACAAAACATATTGGAAGAGATTAACATCCATGACTACCATCATGGTCCTTAGTAAGATGTAGTAACGTAACCTCTGAACAACATACATAGCTGCCAAGGCCAACTTCTCAATGTGGGAATACCTAAGTTCAGGGCCAGCTAAAGCATGACTGAGATAGTAGACGACATGCTCTTGGAGCTTATTGTACTCCTAGACTAGTACTACCCCTATGGTCGACTCAGATGCGGACAGATACAATATAAAATCATGAGAGTAATCTGTAGGGTGCAATAACGATGCCGAAAACAAATCTTTCTTTAATGCCTCGAATGCAATTTATGCAATTTCATCCCATACAAATGGGGTGTCCTACTTCAACAGGCGCATGAAACCTTTAGTGACCTTGGCATAGTTTATGATAAAATGTCGAAGGAAGTGGGACTCCCCTTTTAGGCTTTGAGGCTGCTTGATGGAATGAGGAGGAGGCATATTTACTATGGCCTCAACTTTCAAAGGATCCACTTGATTACCTTTGTTGGAAAAAATGAATCCGAGTAGTCTCCCTGACTCGACACAGAAAACACACTTGTGGGGATTCAAGCGAATCTTGTAATATCTGCATCGTTCAAAGATTAAATGCAAGTGATCTGGGTGATCGATCCTCTTACGATAATGTGCTAGCAGATCATCAAGGTAGGGTTCGACAATTGCTTTAATGTCATGAAAGGAAAAATTCATTGCCCGCTGAAAGGTAGCCCCTACATTTTTCAATCCAAAGGGCATTTTATTGTACACAAATGTACCCCAAGGACAGATGAAATTTGTTTTATGTTGGTCTTCCAGTTTAATTTGGATTTGATTATACCTAGAGAAACCATCCATTAATGAAAAGAATTCACTCCCCACATAGGCATCAATGATTTGATCTATGAATGGTGTGGGGTAGTTATCCTTAGGAAAGGATTTGTTTAGATCATGAAAGTTAGTACAAACACGTATGGTCCCTTATTTTTTGTTGACAGGAAGAGATTTGGATACCCATTCTGTCAAAGCTATCAGGTAAATGAAACCAGCTTTCAACATTTTTTCAAACCTCATCTTGAACAGCTGTCGCTTTACGTGGATTGATAGGTCTCAACTTTTGTCGAACGAGTCCAGAATCAGGGTATGTTCGGATTTCATGCTTGACTATTGATGGATCTATTCCTGGAATCTACTCATATGACCAGGAAAACACGTCATGGAATTCCTTAAACAAGGTCGTATAGATCGCAATCTCCTCCAGAGAGCAGTTTGCAACGATGTGTACATTTTCCACAATGTTTGGGATTGTAGAGATGTTAACAGGAATAGTAGTAGAAATGTTTTCCATATTCCCCTTAGAAAATATTCCTTCCCTTGGTAAGGGATTGATAGGTGTATCAACATCACCTGCCAATATCATATGAATCTCCTTGTTCTCAATCATGCTTAACTATGGAAGAAAATATGATCGATGGTGAAGATCTTTGCAGATCTTATCTTGGCCACACATAGCTTCCAGAATGTCTTCATCAGAAGGCAAAACCATATCTAAGCAGTCTCTAGAATGCAAATAGTTCTCCGCCCAAGCAGGAAGATAGGATTCTTCTAGCTCCTTTGAGACTATGAGAGGGACCGGAATGGGATCAACAGTGGTGTTAACGATAGCTTGATAAGCTACTTCCGCTGCCAATAAGGGCACTTCAGGTTCATGGCAGGAAGGAAGAACCCAAGGATCTATTCTATCAACAACCATACCAATAGACTTCCCTACACTAGTAGAACCTAGATAATTAATAGTTGCTGGAAAATCAAATGTGCCCATCAATGATGCATACATTCCAGCCCCTAAGCTCTCTGAAGAAGGTTTAACCTGATCAAACAATGGCATGGTGGTCTCGTTAGTTTCCATGCGGCCCTTTCAAGTAAAACTAAGTTTGTCTACAGTACCAACTTCCTTTCATGTGGAAACACTACTACCCGAAGTATGGTCGATGCAATAGCAGACATGGCATAAGACCAACTTCTCCCCAAGAGAAAGTTATAATCCAAAGGTGCATCAATCACCTCTACCTCAATAGATACTTCCTTCCCTACCAAATTTATTTAAAAATCCGGTAGGATACCATGTGGATGAAATGACCTTCCATTGAAATCAGTAAGTAGGGTGTTTGATGGGACTAGCTCCAAAGATCCAAGAGTTTTCCAGCAAGACAGGGACATGACACATGTAGAAGCACCCTCATCGACAACTGCCCTTCCAATGGTTTTTCCACCATGGATTACATTTATCGATAAGGCTACATGATAACGTAGGATAATTTTGACATCAGACAAATTAAATTTTTCCATGAGGCTCAATGAATCCATGCTGCCTAAGGCTGCTAAGAGTGCATCTCGCTGGGCGAGACAAGGCTGTAACACCTCTAAAACTGACATCGCACAAGGGGTCTGGGCTAAACCTTTAACTACAGAGTAGTTGGCTGCATCCCTAGCATTGGGATTGTGCAAGGTTTTCTTGAATACACCTTTTGGTATCTTGGGCATAGGTTTAGTAGGTTTTTCAATCGTGAGAAGGTTGGAAGTTTTACCTATCGACTTACCCTTCTTCGAATAATCTGTCTCTTAGTTCTTGTTCCTAGTTTGGAGTAAAGTCTAGGATCAAACCATGTTGATATAATTAGGGACTAAAGCATTTGGGGTGCCCCTTGCTACATTTGAAGCTGAAGAAGAATTCTGTCCTTGGGCAAAAGGATGCTTCAAGATAGCCGGTTGTTGGCCTTTTATCAGCTTCTGAGCTTGTTCCATAAGGGGACATTTATGGGTTAGGTAATATTCATGGCACAACTTACATGGGAATTTCACCTTATTCTTTTCTTTTTCCCCCCCATCAGCATTGTTTGTGGGTTTTTGCTTGTTTTGGTTTCCCTCACCTTTCTTCCCTTTCTTCTTTTTCGCACTAGGCTACTGATTTCCCTTTTGAGAGGATTGTGAAAAAACATTTGCATTCTGGAGTGAGGGGGCAGCCTTTGCTACCTCCGACATAGAATGTTTGACAGACAACTCATGGAGCTATTTAGCCAAAGATTCTACAGTGGGATATTTCACAGAACCAACCACACCATCGACATGGGGTCCAGGCTTAGGTTTCTCTACATTATGTGTTGGCCTCGGTGCATTAGGGATGATATCATATAAAATACCAGACTAAGAATATATCAAATCTAGATTTTAGGCTCTGAGGATAGCCTCTTCCTTATTGGTCACTCTCGAAGTAGATACATCCTTAGATATATATGGCAATAGGGATTTAAGGAACCATTCTAGTGAAAACTTGGGAGGAATAGTGGCTTTGATAAGGCTTTTCCATCTTCTCCACTCTTAGATGTGATCCGAAATATGAGTGGCCTTGTCCTACCGAAAGGTAGACAACAAGTCTGTCCTGAAATCATATCGCACAGGAAGTTGGAAGTGACTAAGGAATACATTAGACAAGTCCCAAAAACTATCAAATGCAGCAGAGGGCAGTTCAATGTACCATTTTTCTACAGTACTGGTCAGAGTTCTTTGGAACAATATCAACCAAACTATCTTAGAGTACTGGTCAGAGTTCAATGAGTTGGAAGAGCACCACAAGTGGAAAGTGGTGACCTGAGCTCCTGGATCATCACTAACTTTCTTTCGTTGGGATATCCAAGGGTAGCTTGGTAGGAACGGGTGGCCAGGAGGAGTTATGTCTCACCAGGTCTTTCATTAGTTTTGAGAAGTTTGGCAAGTTTAAAGTTTCCATGAAAGGGAGCTTGGGTCTAACCAGAGCATTAAAAGTACCAGCTTGGGGATTAGAGGGGCTTTCCCCCATGTTACTAGATGTGAAGGCAGGGTTGCCCCCTACTGCCAGTTGCAAAGTGGTTGGGCTGTTTTGTAAAGGATTCCACCCATAAGCCAGTGGATTGTTAATGTGTGGTGCAGTGTATGAGGTTCTAGCTGCCCTAGTAAAAAATAGGGTTTGAAACATAGGAGTAGGTATCCCTTCACTAAAAAGAAATAAAGGAGAGCTCGTGAAAGGAGCTGAAACTGGAGTTTGAAAACCTTAACCATAAGGATTAGGGTTTCCAAACTGCACCCCTACATATGAGGGTGTTGGACCTACATATGGAGTGGATGGGGGAATGTGCCCCCCATTCCAAGGAAATCCTTGGACAAATGATGAGGATCCTATAGGACCACTCTGAGTAGTGTGTGTGAAGGAAGTAGGAATAGAAGGTATAGTAGGAATCCCAGTGACCACTCCACTAGAAGTACCTGCTAAATTTGTGGGAGCTGGTAGTTGAACCACCCGGCTAGCTGGAGTTAAAGGTGTAGTAGGTATACTTTTTCTAGGGGAACGAACCAGGGGATGCGACACCCCTTCAGCCGAAGTGACTGAGGTGGAAGTAGAAGAAATTTCTCCTGTAGTAGACATTAGTCTTCCCAGAGGGACACCAATCAAGGATGAATTGAAAGGATGAACCTAAATGATCATAGGATCATTTAAGTTAGTTAGAGTTGAATTAAATTTTCTTGCAAACTAATCAGCATGCAAGTCTTCTATCTCAACTCTAGTTAAATCAAAACTCCAAAACTTCACTAACTCCTATTGGTTCGAAAAAACCGTCCGTGTCTAATCTCCGCCTTTGAGGGGGATGTGGAGGTTCCAATGTAATAAGCGGAGGAAGGTTTTGCAACCTTCATGACCTTCTAACAAATTGGTCCTCCATGATTGTAAATTTAACTCTTCTCACCCTAAGGTCGGCTAAAACACAGACAAACCTCAGAGGAATCACTACAAAATTTCCTAAATTCTCAACAATCACAAGGGGTATAAGATATGATTTCCCAAAGAAATCTAAGAGATAGTTTCTTGGAATCCTTGAAGAGGTTCTTAGGTACAAGTGGAGGAATCACCCACTGCCATCCTACACTTTCAACAAGGGTTACCTTCCAATCCCATCCAAGGTGTACCAGAAATAGGATTCTGGTTTACCTGTGTGTAAAACCTAGATGTCAAAGAGACTAAAGGTTACCTTAACTATATCAATAGTCTGGGGGGGAATTCACAAGCCTGATTCATACACATGGGAAGGGTAGAAAATCCCTAAAATCTATCTAGGATAGAATCTCCAGATGCACAAAAACCTTGGTCTATGTTTTGACAAGGAATCTGAGGGTTATCTCCTCAGTCCAAGCCTCCACACGGCCTCATGCTTAACTCCCATTTGAGAGGATATTCCTAGATACTACCAACATAGAGAAGGATTTACCTATCAATTGGCCAACTACATCTGAATTTAAACACTTGTGGGGAGTTTACACTCCCTATCCCACAAGTCTAGCCTAAGCTAGTCGGTGTATGACCCTATAAAACAAAGCTTACTAATAAATTTTAAATTATAGCGTTCATTTTAAGGGATGTTCTTAGTCAAAGGGTAAGTGGCATGAATGACTATGATATTATAGACTCTATAAGAAAAGTAAAAAGGTGTATAAAATGAATTCCAAAACAAATTACAACTACTTAAAACAAGCTTCTTTTCTTTTTGTAAATATGAGCTAATGAAATTACAACTAAGTATGAGAAGACTGAGACTTATTTTGTAATTTTTGAAATTTAATTCAAAAATACTGAAGATAAGACTACAATATGCAATTAAAATGCAAATGTTTCAAATGTTTTTCTTCACTTTTCAAATTCTTCAAAAATTATCATGCACCTAAATGTAAAACTTCTTGAGTATGTTTGAATAATCAGACCATAAAGCAAGCAATATGAAGTATCATAGACTTGCAAGAACCAAATTAAACCACTTAAGGAGGAGACTTGGAAAACACCTAACTTGGGAAGAATCAAGGAATAAAATCCACTGAAATCACTAAAGGACAAGTGAAAAACTGACACTACTCGAAAGCAGTACAGAGTACAAGGTATCTAAAATCCTGATCACTGACTTAGACACACAACACTGAACCTATCACCCAAATAGGAGAACCTACCTCAAATTGCTAAGTGAAAGAAGATTCAAACAATAAAACTCAAAGGCTTACTGAAAAGAACAAAGAAATGGTGTATAGGACTTTCAGACTTACAATAAGATGCTAGCAACATAAGACCTTAAAGCAGAGCAAAATCCAAATAAGACAGGGACAAGAAACCCTACCTGAAATTTTGTGCTGCTATACGACATACGTGGCTGTCTTATAGAGAAACCCACGTACTATACATGACTATCTTATAAAGAAACACGCATATACAAGTTTTTGTACGTGATTATGTAGCACAACAACCCACATACACAACAAACAAAAATTTAAAAAGAAAAAATAACAAAGGTCTCTGGACACACTACTACAAATCAAAGTCAAGATAGACAAACACACACTGAATCAGAGCAAATACTGGGCAAGTATCTACAGGACTAACCCACAGTAGGTTGGACTCCCTAGTAGAGTCGCCAGTTCTGTTGTTCAGGATTAAGCACCCTTGTAACCTAGGGTCTGGGGTTACCAACTTACTACTAAATTGCAGACAATCAACTTTACCAAAGAATGGAAAGGGAATAGGAAGAAAGTCTTGAATTACCTGATTACCGACAGTTGATCCAAGATTGATCTTCTCCTGCTCCTCTTCTCTCTAAAGCTTCCAGGGATGCACCTCTTTCACCTGCAAAGAGCGAATCCTTCAAGTAATATCTCATGCATATATATATCAGAGGTTAGATAAAAAAATATATCAAACATATAATCAAATACATTCATTAACCACAATGCATGAAATAGACTCAACACAAGGTTGGACGAAGAATTCTCTTTATTAACAATAAGTGAATGAGATAAGAGTACAACCCAACTTCTGAGACAAGGACTCCTATACAACCAAAGGACTCTGAGCTCTACTGCTCCAAGAATTATGAAGATATACCACTAGCATAAATTTGCTCTCCAATATTGATTGATTATTACCCACCCCAAGGCCTCTATTTATACTTTGGGAAATAGAGTGGTTTTGAAGGCTGGGGTGGTTGAAACAATTGGGATAGTTATAGATTAGGGCCCAACTAATCTCATATAATCATGTTTTATATTTTTTAAATCCAAACTAAGATGTACGCGACTATTAATATAGACAACCTAAGTATGACACATGAGTTGCTCGAAGGAAACCCGCATATGCTAGTGTACACGGGTTGCAATGAAAATAGTTGCATATAGTACGTGAGTTGCAATGAATATAGTCGCGTACGCAACTCAACACTTAGAAAAAATATATAGCAAGCTGGTTTAAGGGTAAATGCATCCCAAGTCATGCCCATATATAGTGTTTTGGAAAACTTCAATCCTAAATTTTCCTTTTGTGTACCAACATAAATAATATCGACACTCTAATGGAGAAGTGCCATTTGGGTTGATAACACCCACTGGTGCACACTCCACATTGTTGGGTGCGAGGATTGGAAAGGTTGGGGATTTCAGGCCTCATCAATATGCCACATTTGGAAAGGTTGGTGGAAGTCAATGCATGTGCAAAAAAATTGTTGGCATGTTTTCACGTGGGCTATCTATGGCTGGAATGACTGGTGCCAGTCACTCGAGAGTTGATTTTGCATATAACAGGGTTTCCCATGCAGAGGCCTGATCCATCGCAATACTTTCGTGGCAAGGACAATGGTAAAAGACTAGTTGCAAAGATGAAGAATAATTTTGGGATGCATCACGACAAACAAGCAAATGTGGTGGATACAATTAATGCCAGCAATAGATTAATTTTACTCACAACAATTATCAATTGATCATGCAAAATTGCTAACAAGAGAGACTGAATATGGAGCTGTACCACTAAATTGTATTAACTGAGTGTAAAATAGCCAACCCTATAATAACATAGGCTTCTGAATAAATAGAATACATCAAGAAATCGAATGCATGAGGAGGCATCCAAATCTAGCATAAAGCAGGCTTACAAAAAATAAGCAAATCCCCCATAGGTGTAAAAAGTTGATCCCAAATCTGTCATGGAGCTCATGAATTGGAAAAAAGGCATAGGAAAGCTAAAGAGTGGTGGAATGGAAGCTCATACATGCTTTTTCATGGAGAAAAGAGAGGAGGATGTGTAGGACAAAAAACAAGTCAACCTCACCTAGTCTAGCTTTTCCTTTTGCCTTAAAACACTGAAAAAGCAGGCAATAAAGAAGAAAAAGAAGAAGGGTTCCTAGGAGGCTAGGAATAAAGCAGAATTGATTCCTTTAGCTCTCCCATGCACTACATGAGTCAAATGTGGCATGTTTGACCTCTATGGATAGGTAAATAACAACTTGCACAAGGTGGGACACACGAACTAGGAAAATAAGACAAACAAAAATGAATTAATGTCTAAGTGGGTAAACTATGGGTTGATTATTCTAACACCTCCCATTAAGCCTGACTTATGAGTAATATATCAGAAAATTATAGGTCCTAGCAACAATTCTTAGTCACCCTTTACATACTGCAAATCCATTTAAACAAGGAAAGAGGCAAAACCAACTTGGGAAAATCCTCCCTTAAACATGGACTGTAAAACAAAATTGTAGAATCTTGTCTCCACTCATGCTTTCACAGCATGGTCAGAAATCCACAGCAATGATTTGAGATTGCTGAAGGTCTTCTCACAAAATGCTTTGGTGAAGATATCAGCTACTTGTTCTGAAGATGAACAGAAGAGTAGGTGAATGGTGCCATCATGCACAAGTTCTTTGATGTAGTGCATATGGATCTCAATGTGTCTGGTTCTCTGCTTCTGAACTGGATCCTTGCAGATTCGAATGGTACTCTGTTTATCATAGTAGATGGTAGTTGAGTACTCTGGTTCGAAGCCGCACTCTCCAAGTAAACCCTGCAACCATAAACATTGAGTTGCTGCATTAACAACTCCTCTGTACTTTGCTTCTGTAGATGAGAGTGCAATGGCACTCTGTTTCTTGCTTGACCAGCTGATTGGCCCTTCTGCAAGCATGAACACATATCCTTATGTGGAATTTATATCTGTGCTATCACCTGCCCAATCACTGTCAGTAAATCCAATCAACTCAAGATCAGATTTTGCTTTATAGAAGATCCGATGTGTCCTTGTTCCCTAAACAAAGTTAAGGATCCTTTTGGATTCTTTCCAATGGATATCTTGAGGCTGATCCATGAATCTAGAAGCCACACTTACTGCATAACAAAGATCAGGTCTAGTATGTTTCAGATACAACAAACAGCCAATCAATTGCCTATATAGTGTATTGTTTACCATCAGTGAAGAATCAGCTTCTTCCAGCTTCACTCCTGAAAGGAAAGGAGTTTTGCTTGCTTTGCAATCCTTCATTCTGAATTTGTTCAGCAAGTCCAAGGCATATTTGGACTGGTCCACCTTGATTCCCGCTTTGGTTTGAGAGATCTCAATCCCCAAAAATTGACTTAAGAGCCCCAAATATGTCATGGAGAAGGCTTGGTTCATAGCTTTTTTTAAGGAAGCAATCTCATCCTGTGAGCTTCCTGTAATGAGGAGGTCATAAACATATAACACAATGATCATTAATGAACCATTAACTAACTTCAAATATACATTTGGATCTGATTTGCACCGAACAAAATTCAGTGATAGAAAGAAGCTATCAATCTTGGCATACCAAGCCCTGGGGGCTTGCTTTAGCCCATACAATGACTTTCTCAACCTACACACAAGAGAAGGGTTAGTAGTAAAACCTTGAGGCTGCTGCATATATATCTCCTCAGTGAGATCTCCATTCAGGAAGGCACACTTTACATCCATGTGATGTACCTCCCATTGCCTTGAGGTTGCAATGGCTAGAGCTAGCCTGATGGAATCCATTTTTGCAACTGGGGAAAAGGTCTCATTGTAATCTATGCCATGAAACTGTGAGTATCCCTTGGCTACCAATCTATTCTTGTACTTCAGTGGTGAACCATCAGCAGCAAATTTGGTCTTATAGACCCACTTACACTGTACTAGTTTTCTCCCTGGGGGAAGATCCACTAGCTCCCATGTGTTGCTCTTCTGGAGTGAGCTGAACTCCTCCTTCATGGCTGTTTGCCATATTGTATCTCCTGCTGCTTCTTCATATGTTTGAGTATCATACTCCACCATCAAATAGCATTTTTCAGAAAACATAGGATCCTTCATGCATAGACCACTCTCAAATTGAGATCTAGTCCTCCTTGGGTCATTGGGATCCCCAGCTAGCTCACCTGCTGCATGTAGTGTATTGGCTGCCCATTTTGGCCTTATGGGGCTGTTAGGGTCTGCAATAAACTCATATCCATCAGACAAATCAGAATCAGCATGTTCAACAAACTCTTTACTTACTTCTTGAGGTTCAGGTGGTGAAGAGGCTTCACCAACTTCCACTTCTGCAATGGGTTCTTCTTCAAACTAAACACACCTTTCGATGAAGGATTTATTTGTGCTCAAATTTATCAAATTGTACCCTTTTTAATCTTCAGAGTATCCAACAAAAGACAGTCTTGGATTTGGGGCTGCAAATCCTTCCTCTTCTCTGTCGGGATTCTAGCCCATGCCTTTGAGCCAAAAATCCTGAAATGGGTCACATCTGGCTTGTGCCCACTCCATGATTCGAAGGGAGTCATACCATCAAGCTGTTTGTGAGGCACCCTATTCTGAATATAGTCTGCACAGTTGATAGCTTCGGCCCAGTACTTTGGTGGCAAAGTTTTGGCCTCCATCATGCATGTTGCCATCTCCTTTAGTGATCTGTTCTTCCTCTCAGCAACACCATTTTGCTGTGGTGTGTAAGGGATAGAATGCTGCATCTGAATACCTGCATCTGCACAATAGTTAATAAAATCAGACTTGACATACTCACCACCATTGTCAGATCTGAGGGCCTTGAGTTTCCTTCCAGACTGCTTTTCAACCAAAGCCTTAAAGACTTTGAATAGGCCAAAAACTTCAGACTTGTTTTTCAGGAAGTGAACCCAGCAATACCTGGAAAAGTCATCAATGAAGGTTAATTAATACTTGGCCTGACTCATGGACATATGAGGGAATGGACCAGCAACATCACTGTGGATCAGCTTGAGGGGTGCAGAGGTTCTCTCATGACTAGCTCTCTCAAATTTGTGCTCTGGGTGTTTTCCTAGGATACAACCTTGGCAGACTCCTTTGGAAAATTTTATCTTGGGCAACCCTATGACCATCTCTTTTTCACTAAGATCAGAAAGATATTTGTAGTTAAGGTGGCCAAATATCTCATGCCACAGCTTGCTGGATTCATTAGCATGAATGAGAAGAGCAGAGGGGTTTGAGTAAGGTAAGAAGTGTGAGAACATGTATACCTTTTGAGCATGATTCGAAAATCCTTTTGCAATGACTCTACCAGTTGAAATCTCTGTGATCTCAAATTCATCGAGGGAGAATATGACCTTCTTAGGAGACCCAATGTGGGTCATCTGGTACACTGACAGGAGGTTGGAGGCGAGACCAGGCACATACAGCACATTGCTGAACTTACCATGATCAAGATCTATCCTTCCTTTTCCTTTACTTTCAGTGAGAGAGTCATCTCCCAGTACAATAGATGGTCCTTTCGACATATCCAGTGAGGAGAAGGCCTCCTTAGTCGAAACCATGTGTCTTGAAGCTCCAGAATCAATGATAAAACTGGGTGAGCTTGATGTGCCAGCAACTAGAGCATGAACTCTCTCTCTGTCATATGAACTTGATCCTCCTTCTCTCTTCTTTGAGATTTCTGGAAGGGAGATGCCATTATTCTCCAGGAGATTGGTCAACATGTCTATCTACTTTTTCTTACAAGAGCTTTCAGTGTGATTTCCCTTATTGCAGTATGCGCACTTGTTCATTTCACCTTTGTTCTTCTTCTTCTGGTTATTCTTCTTGGGACCTTGTTGATCCTCCGGAGACTGTTTCTTGTCTCTCTTTTGCTGAGGTGGCTTTTTAGCTTTATTTTTTCTTTTTGAATCCACCCTTGAATCTCCAGCAATCAAAGCTTGATCTTTGGATGGTTTGATGGTGCCCATCATCACCAGCTTGCCCTATTCTTGTGTGAGAGATTCCATGAAATCTGCAAGGCTAGGCATCTTCTAGGCTCAAGCTGTCAGTTTTGTGGCATAGAAGGTCGAAACAAACCACGGGGGATGCACCTTGTTGAGCAATATCTTATCACGTTCATTCATATTGGGAGGTTTTTAATTGTGAAAAACAAGGTCAATATATTGTAGGTGTTGGGGGGTAGGGAATAGGGTATGTGGGATTTATAGGTATTGAGGGGTATAAAAAGGGTTTTTTAGTAAAAATAAGGAATATATTGTAAAAATAGGGTTTTTTTAATTTGAAATATGTATTGGGAGGGGGGCCCAACAAAATGATTTTTGTAAGTAATTTTCAATATCTAGTGAAATTAGGGGTATTCTTTAATATCCCATGAACGAAGGCGCTATGACATGGTTTCACTATGTGAAGACCCCGTGAAACAAACACTGAATAATCAGGTCCTAGCTTCGAGAGGATGGCCAGTATGAGCTGATCATATTTCTTTTCAATACCACACTGTTTTAGCTGCAAAACTAGTGCTTTGAACTTGGAGAAATATAGCTGCAGGGATTCAAAGCTTGTTGGACTCAGAGAAATCAGCTCATTCTCGATTTGATGTCCCCTCATCTCATCTATCTTTCCAAAAAGATCAACAAGATTCTCCCATACTTCATTTAGTGATGTCAATCCATCGAGATGGAAAAGGAGGTCTCTGGAAATACTCAGGCACAGGAGGCCATAAGCCTCATCCCTCATGTTGTGCCATTTTATCTTCTCTGCAGCTGCATTGGGCTCTGCTTCTGTTGCCATAGTCGCCTTGTAGAGGCCTTTCACTCTCAACAGTATCTCCATCTCTTCTTTCCATTCAAAGAAATTGAAGGGAGTCAAGATAGTTTTCTGTGATTGATCCATAGCTCTAGAAAATCTGTCCCGGCTGTTAGTAGAAGGCTCCCAGTCTTGATGTCAAACTTGCAAAAAAAATTTTGAAGGAGAGAAACAACCTACAATGGCTCTGATACCATGTGGAAATTAAGGTCAGCAATAGATTAATTTTACTCACAACAATTATCAATTGATCATGCAAAATTGCTAACAAGAGAGACTGAATATGGAGCTGTAACACTAAATTGTATTAACTAAGTGTACAATAGCCAACCCTGTAATAACATAGTCTTTTGAATAAATAGAATACATCAAGAAATCGAATGCATGAGGAGGCATCCAAATCTAGCATAAAGCAGGCTTACAAAAAATAAGCAAATCCCCCATAGGTGTAAAAAGCTGATCCTAAATCTGTCATGGAGCTCACGAATTGGAAAAAAGGAATAGGAAAGCTAAAGAGTGGTGGAATTGCAGCTCATACATGCTTTTTCATGGAGAAAAGAGATGAGGATGTGTAGGACAAAAAACAAGTCAACCTCACCTAGTCTAGCTTTTCCTTTTGCCTTAAAACACTGAAAAAGCAGGCAATAAAGCAGAAAAAGCAAAAGGGCACCTAGGAGGCCAAGAATAATGCAGAATTGATTCCTTTAGCTCTCCCATGCGCTACATGATTCAAATGTGGCAAGTTTGACCTCTATGGATAGGCAAATAGCAACTTGCACAAGGTGGGACACATGAACTAGGCAAATAAGACAAAAATAAATGAATTAATGTCTAAGTGGGTAAACTATGGGTTGATTATTCTAACATTGTCCAGTCTGCCTCTCTCCTACCTACATGAGCAAAATTTAGCCTTATCCATCATATTTTCTACTCACAAGTTTCACCATTACATACTCTTAAGTTGAACCAAATTCATTGCAAACTTGAATCCCATGTTGTATGTTGGCCCTAGGAAATTTTGGTAAGTTTTGGGAACCATTCTTGGAAATGAAGTTTTGGTGTGAAATGGGATGCAATGTAGTGGTCAAATATGACGAAGCGACCAATGATAAAGAAAGCTGGGATTTTTGACGGTGTCAATTCGCGGAGTTGGTTAGGAAGTTAGAGTTTAGTGTCCACATTCATTATTAACTTTGGGTAGTGGGACCAGGGATAAACACTATCAAAAGCCTATAAATATGTATCGAGTTGGGAATTTTGGGGTTGTTGATATTTTGGTTAAAATTTGGTTTTTCTTAGTTACACATGTGTTATGTCTTAGCAATACTCGAAGTATGCATTTTGGGAATTATATTTGTAGGAAGATCTATTTCTTGTGCTTATTCTTAGAATCTTTGCTCAGCATTGCAGCTATTATTTCTACACTTTTAAGGCCCCTACATTGACTACATGGACAATCAAATTTCCCATCACCCTTTCTTTTCAATCCATCCCACATTCCAGCAAGTAATTGTTGGTTTTGTTCATCTGGATCAGGAATATTTCTCTTTGAAATTTTCTCATAAAGATATTGAATGAATATTATTGATCTTAAAATATCAAGCTCCACATTCCACTAATTTTAATCACAAAAACAATTGAAATAATTGCGTATTCTTTTATGGAAATCAGTCCATGCGAAGAATATAATTTCTGCACACCATCGCTTGTATAGAAAACATGTCAGAATGTTACCATAATTTATAGTTTTTAAAATTTAAAATTTAAAATTTGTCGGATATCTGACGGCCGTCGAATATCTGACAATGCCATGTGTTAACACCCAAAAAGGGTTCACTACCTCATCTACCCCATTACATGGCTCATTTGTCCATTTTCCTACCATATTTCCATCAAAAACCCATAAAACCATCTAAAAAGCCTCCAAAAGGCTTAACATGCCTCCAAAAGGCTTAAAATGCCTCCAAAAGGCCATAAAACCCTCTTTTTCTCCAAAAATATCCAAAATTCCACCAAAAAAGCAAAAATCTCCAAAAAGGAAGAAAAAATATAAAATAATGA
The DNA here is from genome assembly GCA_001517045.1 of Pseudotsuga menziesii. Classification (NCBI taxonomy): domain Eukaryota; kingdom Viridiplantae; phylum Streptophyta; class Pinopsida; order Pinales; family Pinaceae; genus Pseudotsuga; species Pseudotsuga menziesii. Next base: position 78,041 of record LPNX010494216.1, read on the forward strand.
GGAAAAGGAGGAAAAAACCCTAAACAGCTGAAACCCTAACCCTAAACCGGCACTCCACCACTATAAATAAGTGATAGAGACCCCTTATTTCATATCCACAATCACAAGTATCCTGCCTCTGCCAAAATTGCTCTTGAAACCCTAGCTCACCCTTGAGATACTTTCATCGTGAGAGCCCCTTTTGGCCCATTTCCACCATTGGAGAAAGAGAAGGAGCAGCTGGAGCTTGGAGCAACCTCTCGGATCAGCACAACGGGTTTCACCAACCTCCACATTGGAGGTCAGATCAATAAAAAAAATCATTCTTTACTTTTTGCTGTTTTGCTTCATGAACATGTTTAGATTAATTTTTATTACTGTTTAGCATCTTTTATTTCACATATTATTGAACTGCTACTAAGGAATCCATTCTCCTTAGTAGGTGCTCATTCGCACAAGCTAGGGACAAAACCCTAGCAACACCATGTATCAATTAAAAAAAAATTGATCAAAATTCAAAATTTTAAAGGTGAAATATGATAGCACAGTCAATTCCGTCGGATTTCACTGGATTTTCTCATCGGATTTTGGGTTCAAATTTTGTTGTAAACATACACTAACAATAATAGAAATCACATTAATGCATCATCAAGCATATAATTTGAACTACTTTGTTAAAGAGTAATTTTTTTCAGATAAACTGAGGAGGTGTTTGTATTCATGTCCTTGAAATTTTTTAAAGCATGTAAAATGTGGCAATTTTTTTTTAGAACCCTCATTGAATGCAAAAGACTACATATCAAATAGAATAATGTCTACATCTCAAGTCAAACATGCCCTGTACATATTATATACAATCGTGATGGAAATGAAGTATCATGTTCCAACTAAATTATATATTTATCATACATAACTAGATCCATTTCTAGATGATGATACCAATTACACATCAAAATAAATCACCAAAAAACATTTTACTTTTGAATGACCCTTACAAAAATCAAAATATCGTAAAACAAGTACCGAACCCAAAAAATTTAGGTCACAAATAAAATTGACAAACTTGGATATATGAATAAAAAAATCTACAAGTCACGAGTTCTTCTCAATACAAATAAGATAATTTACTAGTACGCTTTGGACAACTCTACAAGAAGATATCCAAAATAATTACCATTCCAGTATAACCCCGCCATTATAATAAGTGTGTATTCATTTATATTAATAGCATCCCAAACATCAACAATAAAATACATAAAATATGAACATATACACTCTCATTAATGTCTTAGATGATATAATAATTACAGATCAATATCCTAAAAAAATGAACATATTAAATAACTGGGTCAAATTCAGTTTGAATATATAAAAACCATGTGACATCTCTCCATCAAGAATAGAGTCCACTATCAACACATAAATGTTAGTCGATAGTTTAAACATGACAAGGCATAAAATAAATGATATCTTGTGATCTCTATAACACTTTCATGGAACCAATACTCCTAGGATAGAATAAAACCCTAATAACACTGAATGAGCCCTAAGAGTCAAGAGTTCCCTAGAACTTAATAGGTCTCAAAACAAATTCACGATAAAAAGCACGATAAAAGGTATATTTACAGTATAATAATATATTGTAATTCTCGATAAAAAGCATAATAAGCATGATAAAAAGAATACCATGTTCAGTATTGGATAAAATACATTATGTGAATTTGTATTCTATGATAAATTGCATGTGTGACATGCCCCTTCAAGACCCAAACTTTCGACAATGGATATGTTATGTGAAGATTAAAATGTCAAGAGAACTAAGAATGAAAAGTGGAATCGAATCAACTAGAACCTTCACCCTTCAAGCGCAATCCAATGTGGGTGAACCATGAATCATTGTATCCTTTATGTAGAACAAAATAGCCCTTGATTTTCGCTCCAATACTAGAAATCAACGGCTCAAAGAAGGTATCACCTGAAATTGACTAAAAATGCATGGGAATCCAACCATATTCCCAAATTACAAAGAAAACGAATGATGAAATAACCCTTGGGAGCCTCTGTTACTAAAAATTGGGGACGAAGGAGTGATTTCACAAGCTTTTCTCTAGAAATGGGGGGGGGGAATATAGATTGGAGGGAGATTTTGGTAGGGAGAAACTATTTTTTTTTCATTTTCCTCTTTTATATATGAGAGGCTCTTCATTTTGAATTTATTTTTTATAATAAATATTGGGAGAATATATTTTAGATGAAAAAACCCTTTTCATATATGAAAATATCCCACTAAATTTTTGTAACCCCCTTAATATATCCCATGGGCTATATATACCCCCTAAAATTATCCATGACCGTAGGACACTATTATCAACCCAAATGGCACTTCTCCATTCGAGTGCTGACAATTCCTTATGTTGGTACACAAAAATACATTTTAGGATTGAAGTTTTCCAAAACACTATAGATGGGCATGCCATGAGATGCATTTATCCTTCAACAAACTTGCCATTTTATTTTTCTAAGTGTAGATTGGCATACGCGACTATATCCATTGAAACTCACATACATATGCAACTATTCTCATTGACAAATCGCATACTGTACGCGACTATCTCCATTACAACCCACGTACATATCTATACACGAGTTTCCTTTAAGAGACTCGCGTGTCATACACGGGTTGCCTATATTAATAGTCGCGTACATCTCCATTCCACATTAAAAAATATAAATCATGATTAATGGAGATTAGTTGGGCCTTAATCATCAACTACCCCAACCATCTCAACCTCCTCAACCTTTGAAACTACTCTATTTCCCAAAGTATAAATAGAGGCCTTGGGGAGGGCATTAAGGAATCAATTTTGGAGAGCAAAGTTGGTGGTATATCTTCAAAATTCTTGGAGCAGTAGAACTCATAGTACTTTGGTTGCAGAGGAGTCCTTGTCTTAGGTGTTGAGTTGTACACTTATCTCATTCACTGATTGTTAATAAAGAGAATTCTTCTTCCAACGTTTTGTTGAGTCTCTTTCATGTATTAGGGTTTGATGAATATATTTGATTAAGCACTATATATGTTGTTTATCTAACCTATTATATATACATGTATAAGATTGTACTTGGATAATTTTCTCTTTGCAGGTGAAGTAGGTGCATCTCTGAAATATTTGGAGAGAAGCAGAGCGGAAGAAGATAAAGCTTGGATCAACCATCGATAATCGGGTGAGTCCAATATTTCTTCCTATTTCCTTTCTGTACTTAGCTAAAGCTAATTGTCCCTGTCCTTTTGTGGATTTTGTCTTTCTTAGTGGTCTTCAATACTTGCATTGCACTGTAGGTTTGATTTCCCTGTTAACCATACTTCATGCTTTTTGTTAATCCCTTGGGTTCTTATTGGTTGGATTGTCTTTCTTTTAGCATTTTGAAGTGGATTTTCCTGTTGGGTAATAGGTCCAAGTGTTGGTTGTCTAAATCAGTGATCAGGGTTCTAGATACCGTATATACCATTCTATTTCTGAATAGTGTTGGTTTGTCACTTGCTTTTGATTGATTTCAGTGATTTCTATTCATTGTATCTTCTCATCTGGGTGTGTTCCAAGTCTTCCTTAGGTGGTTGATTTTGTTGTTTTTATAAATATTCTTTACTTCATTTTGCTCACTTTATATAGTTAGATTATCCAAGCATACTCAATAATTTTTCATTTATGTGCATTAGTAATCTTTGAGGAATTTGAAAAGTGAAAAGAAAAACATTTGAAACATTTTGCATTTGAATTGCATATGGTAGTTTTATTTTCAATTTTTAAATAAAATCTCAAAAATTACAAAAATATAGTCTTGGTTTTCTCTTTATTAGTTGCATTTTCATCAGTTTATATTTACAAAAAAAAGAAAAGAGAAGCTTGTTTTAAGTAGTGATAATTTGCTTTGGAATTATACACCTGTTGTTTTTACATTTCTTATCGAGTCAATAACATCATATTCTTTCACTCCACTTGCCTTCTGAGTAAAAAATAGCCCTTAAAATAAACGCTATAATTAAAATTTATTAGTAATTTTTGTTTTATAGGGCCATACACCTACTAGCTTAGGCTAGAATTGTGGGATAGGAAGTGTAAACTCCCCATAAGTATTTAAATTTAGACATAGTGGGCCAATCGATAGGTAAATCCTTCTCTTTATCAATAGTATCTGGGAAGCTCCTCTCAAACGGGAGTTAAGCACGAGGCCACGTGGAGGCATTGGACTGAGGAGATAACCCTTCGATTCCTTAACGAAACGTAAAACAAGATTTTTATGCATCTAGGGATTCTGTCCTAGGCAGAGTTTTAGGCTCAAATAACCTGCCCATGCGTATGAATCAGGCTTGCGACTATCCCCCCAGACTATTGGTATAGTTAAGGTAGCATCTAGTCTCTTGACATCTAGGGTTCATACACAGGAAAACCGAAAGGTTATTTCTGGTTCACCTTGGACGGGCTTGGAAGGTGACCCTTGTTGAAAGTGTAGGAGGGCAGTGGAAGATTCCTCCACTTGTGCCTAAGAACCTCTTCAAGGATGCCAAGAAACTATCTTTCAGCTTTCTTCGAGAAAGCATATATTTTACCCTTTCTGATTGTTGAGACTTTAGGAATTTTTGTAGTGATTTCTCTGTGGTTTGTCTGTGTTTAGCCAACCTTAGGGTTTGAAAATTCAAATTTACAATCATGGAGGAAAAACTTATCAAAATGTCACGAAGGTTGCAAAACCTTCCTCCTCTTATCACATTGGAACCTCCACCTCCCCCTCAAAGGCGGAGATTGGACACAGATGGTTCTTTTGAACCAATAGGAATTAGCGAAGTTCCAGGTGAACCAAAACTTAGGGCAAGCCATCTTAATTTAAACACAGTTGAGATAGAAGACTTGTAGGCTGACGAGTTTGCAAGGAATTTTAATACACCTCTAACTAACTTAAACGATCCTGTGATCATTCAGGTTCGTCCTTTTGATCCACCTGTGATTGGTGTCCCTATGGGCAGGATAATGTCTACTGTAGGAGAAAGTTATTTTACCTTCACCTCAACCACTCCAGCTGAAGGGGTGCTACCTCCCCCAGTAAGTACCCCTATAACAAGCATACCTACTACGCCCTTAACTCCAGCGAGCCGAGTGGTTCAACCACCGGCTCCCACAAGCCTAGAAGGTGCTTCTGGTGGTATGGTCACTGGGATTCCTAGTGTACCTACAGTTCCAACCTCCTTCACACACACTGCCCAGAGTGGTCCTATAGGATCCTCGACTTTTGTCCAAGGATTTCCTTGGAATGGGGGGCGCATTCCCCCATCCACTCCATACGTAGGCCCATCACCCTCTTATGTAGGGGTGCAGTTTGGAAACACTAACCCTTATTGTCAAGGTTCCCAAACTCTGGTTTCTGCTCCATTCACGAGATCTCCCTTTTCACTTTTTAGTGAAGGGATACCTACTCCTATATTTCAAACCCCAGTTTCGACTGGGGAAACCAGAACCTCTTATATTGCACCTTACACAAACAATCCTGTGGCTTATGGATTAAACCCTTTTCAAAGCAACACATCCACTTCACAACCGGCAGCAGGGGGAAACCCCACCTTCACATATGGGAACACGGGGCTAGGTCCCTCTAATCCCCAAACTGGTACTTTTAGTGCTCTGATTAGAACTAAGCTTCCTTCCCTGGCAACGTTAAACTTGCCATATTTTTCTAAACTAATGAATGACCTGGTGAGGCATGATCCTTCTTGGCCACCTGTCCCTACCAAGTTTCCCTCGAACATCCCAAAATTCGAAGGCAAAGTTGGTGAAGATACTGGGGCTCATGCCACCACTTTTCATTTATGGTTCTCTTCCAACTCATCAAATGAAGATTCAGTTTAGTTGAGGCTATTCCAAAGAACATTGACGAGGACTGCAGCAATATGGTACATTGAGTTGCCTTCTGCTATGTTTAGCATTTTTTGGGACTTGGTTAACACATTCCTTAGTCACTTCCAGCATCTTGTCCGATATGATTTCAGAATGGACTTGTTATCTACCTTTTGGAAGAACAAGGCCACCCATATCTCGGATCACATCCAAGAGTGGAGGAGGAGGAAGAGCCTTATTAAAGCCACTATCCCTCCTAAGTTCTTATTAGAATGGTTCCTTAAATCCCTATTGCCTTATATATCTAAGGACGTATCTACTTCAGATGTGAAGAATGAGGAAGAAGCTATCCTCAGGGCCCAGGAACTAGATTTGATATATTCTTAGTCTGGTATCTTATATGAGATTATCCCTGAGGCACCAAAGCCAACACACAACGCAGAGAAACCTAAGCCTGGAACCCATGTCAATGGTGTGGTTGGTTCCTTTAATTCTCCCACTGTAGAATCTTTTGCCAAACAAACCCATCGGCTATCCGTCAAACATTCTATGGTGGAGGAAGCAAAGGCTTCCCCCTCACCCCAAAATGAAAATGTTTTTGCACAGACCTCTCAGAAGGGCAATCAGCATCCTGGTGGGAAAAAGAAGAGAGTAAAGAAAGGGGAGGGAAATAAAAACAATCAAAAACCCACAAACAATGCTGATGGGGGCAAGAAAGAAAAGAAGAAGGTGAAATTCCCATGTAAGTTGTGCCATGAAGATCACCTCACTCATATTTTTCCGCTTATAGAACAAGCTTAGAAGCTGTTAAAAGCTCAACAACCAACTGTCCTGAAGGATCCTTTTCCCCAAGGACAGAATTCAGCTTCAGCTTCAAATGTAGCAGGGGGCACCGCAAATTCCCCTGAACCCAATTATATCAACATGGTTCGATCTCAAAATTTACTACAGACCGGGAATAAGAACAATGAAAAAGAGACCTCGGAGAAGGGTAAGTCCATAGGTGAAACTTCTAACCCTCTCACGATTGAGAAACCTGTCGAAATTATGCCCAGGATACCGAAAGGTGTATTTAAGAAGAATTTGCATAATCCTAATGCTATGGCCACAGAAAACTACTCTATAGTTGAAGACATAGCCCAGACACCTTGTGCAATGTCATATTTAGAGGTGTTACAGAGTTTTCCCGCCCAACGGGATGCACTCTTAGCAGCCTTAGGCAGTATGGACTCATTGAGTCTCACGGTGAAATTTAATTTGTCTGATGTCAAAATTCGCCTACCATATCATGTAGCCTTGTCGATAGATGTCATCCATGGTGGAAAGACCATTGGAAGGGTAGTTGTCGATGAGGGTGCTTCTACATTTGTTATGTCCTTGTCGTGTTGGAAAGCTCTTGGATCCCTAGAGCTAGACCTGTCAAACACCCTGCTTACTGCTTTTGACGGAAGGTCATTCCGTCCGCATGGTATCCTACCGAATTTTGAAATTAAGCTGGCAGGGAAAGTGGTGTCTGTTGAGGTGGAGATGATTGATGCACTTTTGGACTATAATTTTCTCTTGGGAAGAAGCTGGAATTATGCCATGTCTGCTATTGCATCGACCATTTTTTGGGTGGTAGTGTTTCCACAAGAAGAGAATTTGGTTACTGTTGACCAACTCAATTTTACTCCAAAAGGCCACATGGAATCTAATGAGTCCACTGTGCCATTGGTTGATCAGGTCAAACCTCCTTCAAAGAGATTAGGGGATAGAATGTATGCATCATTGATGGGCACATTTGATATTCTAGCTCCTATTAATTATATAGCTTCTACTAGTGTGTGGAATTCCATAGCCATGGTTGTTGATAGGACTGATCCTTGGGTTCTCCCTTCTCACCTTGAACCTAAGTGCCCTTATCGACAGCAAAAGTGGCTTATCAAGCTATCACCAATACTACTGTTGATCCCATTCTGATCCCCCTCACAGTCTCAGAGGAACTGGAAGAAGTCTATCTGCCTACTTGGGCAGAAAACTCTTTGCATTCTACAGATTGTTTAGATATGGTTTTAGCTTATGATGAATCCATTCTAGAAGCCATGTGCAGATGAGATAAGATCTATGAATATCTTCACCATCGATCCTATTTTATTCCAGAATTAAGCAGGATAGAGAATCAAGAGTTTCATGTGAGACTAGCAGACGATGTTGATATGCCCGTTAATCCCTTGCCAAGGGAAGGAATGTTTGCTGAGGGGAATATGGAAAATATTTTTGCTATCATCCCTATCAACATCTCTGTAAATCCTGACATTGTGGAAAATATACATATCGGTGCAAACTGCTCTCCTGAGGAGATTGTGATCTATACGGTCTTGTTTAAGGAATTCTGCAACGTTTTTGCCTGGTCATATGAGGAGATGCCAGGAATTGATCCATCTATAATCGAGCACGAGATCTGAACATACCCTGATGCTAAACCTGTTTAGAAAACATTGAGACCTATTAACCCATGTAAAGCGGTGGCAGTGAAGGTTGAAGTGGAAAAATTGTTGAAAGCCGGTTTTATTTATCCCATTGCTTTGACAGAATGGGTATCCAACCCTATTCCTATTGCTAAAAAGCAAGGGACCATATGCGTCTGTACTGAATTTATATATTTAAACAAAACCTGTCCCAAGGGCAACTATCCCATGCCATTTATAGATCGGATTATTGATGCTTGCGTAGGAAGTGAAGTCTTTTCGTTTATGGATGGTTTCTCCGGATACAATCAAATTCAAATTAAACCAGAAGACCAACATAAAACAACTTTCATTTGTCCTTGGGGTATCTTCGCGTATAAGAAAATGCCGTTTGGATTGAAAAATGCTGGGGAAACCTTTCAGCAGGCAATGAATTTTTCCTTTCATGATATTAAAGCCATTGTCAAACCTTACCTTAATGATCTGCCTGCACATTCTCGTAAGAGGATCGATCATCTAGATCACTTGCATTTGATTTTTTAATGATTCCGATGCTATAAAATTTTCTTGAATCCCTACAAGTGTGTGTTCTATGTCGAGTCAGGGAGATTGCTCGGATTCATTATCTCTAACAAAGGCATTCAGGGTATCAGGAAGCTTCAGAGCCTACAGAGAAAGTCCAGTTTTCTTCAAAGTTTCATTGTAAACTATGCCAAGATTACTAAGGGTTTCATGCGCCTGTTAAAAAAGGACACCCCATTTGTATGGGATGAAACTACACAACTCGCATTCGAGGCATTGAAAAAAGCTTTGTTGTCGGCACCGTTATTGCGTCTGCCAAATTACTCTAGGGATTTAATATTGTATCTGGCCGCATTTGAGTCGACCATAGGGGTGGTCCTAGTCCAGGAGGATGATAAGCTACAAGAGCATGTATTTTACTATCTTATCTGTGCTTTAGCAGGACCTAAACTAAGGTACTCCCACGTCGAGAAGTTGGCCTTAGTAGTTGTTTATGCTGTTCAGAGGTTACGTCACTACATCTTACTAAGGACTACGATGGTAGTAGCAGATGTTAATCCTTTTCAATATGTTTTGTCCTGACGGATAGTTGGAGGCAAATTCAACAAATGGATAGTCATTCTCCAAGAGTTTGACTTGGATTTTTACTCCGCCAAATCCAAAAAATCCTTAGTTTTTGTTGAGCTTATTGCAGAATTTCCAGTAGAAGAGGATGTATCTATTGAAGAAGACTCATTCCCAGATGAGAACATATTTTTGATTTCCACCTATGACCCCTGGTATGGAGATATACTTATCTATATATAGACTTTGAATTATCCTGCAGATTTCTCGTGGGAAGAACAACGTAAACTACGCCTACATGCCAAGAACTACCTCATCATAGGAGATACTTTATACCGTAGGGGGGTAGATTCTGTTTTGCATTGATGTCTTACCCACAAAGAAGCAGAGATTGTCCTAAATGATGCCCATAGTGGAGCATGTGGGGGTCATTTATCTGGGTTAGCAAAGGCCCAGAAGATATTACGTGTCGGTTATTTCTGGCCCACAGTCTTTAACAATTGTGTGGAAGCAGTGAAGCACTGTCATCCTTGTCAGCTTTACACCAGAAAAATGCGGTCACATCCTGCTCCGTTATTTCCCATCATCTCAGTGGGTCCCTTCATGAAGTTGGGGATTGATTACGTGACGTGTAACCCAGACTCGACTGGGGGGCACAAATATATCATTGTTTCTATAGACTATATTACAAATTGGGCAGAGGCAATGCCCACCTTTAAAGCTGATAGGGAAACTGCAGCTTTTTTCATGTTCAGTCAAATTATTGCACGATTCAGTATACCTAAAGTGATTTTCATTAACCATGGAAGTCATTTCCAAAATAGCATGATGACTAAATTGACCACTATGCTAGGATTTAGACAAGAACATTCATCTTCATTCTATCCTCAAGTAAATGGTCAAGTCGAGGCCGTTAATAAAACTTTGAAGACTATCCTCAAACATACTATTAATACAGCCTATTATAACTGGCATATCATGCTATATCCTGCACTTTGGGCATATCAGACTAATGTAAAAACTACTGCAGGGTTTTCACCCTTCCAACTCGTTCATGGAGTGGAAGCTGTTACCCCGATTGAATGTGAAATCTCATCTTTAAGAATTGATATTAATGTGTTACCTAATACGACTGAGCTTGAAGAACATCTATTACATTTATAACACCTTGATGAATAGCGTAGAGATGCGCTGATAGCAAACCAAGCTCATAAAATTAGGGTCAAAAGCCAATATGATAAATTGGTCAAGCCTCAAATTTTCTCTAAGGGGGAACTTGTTTTGCTCTAGGACCAAGACAAAGAACCCCTGGGGGTAGGAAATTTTATGACTATGTGGTTAGGACCTTATATCATGTCGAAAGTGTTAAATAAGGGCACATATGAATTGATATATTTCGATGGGAATAAGTTGGCTGATTCTAGAAATGGGCTCTACCTGAAAAAGTACTATGCTGAGGCTTAGCACTTTTTCTTGTATGTATTTTTATGTACACTAGATCGTTGGTTTGTGTTTTTTTATATCATCCACTGGTTGTTTCAGATGTCTTCCGAGAGGTTTGTAGGTTTCACTAATGGCACCAATCGCCACACTTGTAATTTAGCTTCGGCTGCATGGTTCATTTATTCACCCTCAAGACAGTTAGTTGCCTCAGGAGGCACTTGCTTAGGTCCTACTTCCAATAATGTGGCTGAATATAGGGCTGTCATTGTTACGGAGAGAAATTCCTATGGCTTGGGGTACCACAACAGACAGCTTTGACTCCAGAAATCAATCTTTCCGAATATGCAATAGAAATAAAATGTCTAACACTATAGGATCAGACCTCGTACCTTATTCCGGATGGTTGAAGTAGATCCCCATTGAGCTTTCCAATCTTTAGCTTGAATTGATATAATACTTCCTCAACAACAAGTAAACAATACAAGCATACTATATATCATGGTGCTAGATCTATTCTAGCATATATAATCAATAATGTAAAAGCATTTGACATATACCAATGGATACAATATTCAATCAAATACACATCATTGGACAGGAAAAGATAGTTCTTATTAATATAAATCAGAGATTACAAGATAGATACAACCTTTGACAGCACGTCTGCGAACCGGAGAAACTGAATCCCCCACTTGGGCCTCCACCACCTCAATCCTCCATCTCACGATAGCAAGCTCACTAGCAAAAGGCAAGCTTGGGAAGAACACAACAGTGCTCCAAAGGGACAAAGGGATGCAGACTCAAGAATAAATTTCAGTAATAATGGACTATAGTTTCGTTGCTTTCAATATTTCTATATGCCTTCAATGTACCAAGGGGTTCCTTATATAGCTTCACAAGGGATAATGAAGGGTCGAATCCGAGCGATCTCAAGGAATATGGAAGGCCAGGAGTCGAATGAGTCGGATCCATGTCAAGGAAAACTCCAAAAGGATTTGGACTATGCACACATCCTGATGTACGCGGTTATAAGGGTCAAACTCGCGTATGTACACTGTTATCAGGTAAAAAGTCGCGTATATCATTTTTTATATAGTTTTTAGGGATGATCAAGGAAACATCAAAGGATAAAATATGGTCCATGGGGTCTAAAGAGTCTGCAGCGGGACATGGGAAGGCCATACAAAGTGTGATTCACCTGGAGTGGTGAAATCCGCTATAATAGATGCCCCCTAATGTGTGAGGTCAGAGGGGTCATACGATGGCCGAAATACATTATAAGTCCATCCCAGAAGTGGAGTGATGAAGGATCCCAAATGGAAGACCAGCCACCCAATCGGCATAGTACAATAATACAACTCTGCATATAACTGCAAGTACATCTAGCAGTCCCGGATATGTAAGAGTACAATGGTCATGAATAGGCATAATACATGATATCACATATGTGGTCATCGCCACGTACAATATACATAGATCAGAATCTCCATGATGAATATGTACAAAGGACCATGATCTCCAAAATGGCTGAAGATATACAATAGATCAAGATATCCATAGTGGCTAGAAATGTCTGACATATATTGGAATCAAGTCACGAGAGCTGAAATCTCATGAACACTGGCATGATCAAGGAGGTAGCATATAAGAGATGCCACCAGTCTGGAAGGTCTNAACAGATGCGAGATTACCCGCCGATAATGATAATGGGAATCAAGGTACTAGAGTGCAAACTAACAAGTGTGAATAGATGTGTTGAGGTCGAACACTTGAGAGAATCCATCGATCAGGGGACATTGATGTATTCCCAAGAAACTGTCGATGGCGAGAGAACCTGCCACTGATGACTGCAAGTCTCAAGGCACTCAAAAGGACTCTAGATTCCAATCCCAGAATAAATGATCTGAAGTCGATGGGATGAAATCTGATGGAAGGAGGGCATTAAGGCATCCCCCATCATCCAACACGGGGTACTCAGCAAAGTTGTCTAATGTGGAAGGACTTGATCATAAAGTGCACGAACCAATAACTGTACCGGGAATGGCCGACGTGCAAAGTCAAGATAACTGAGGAATGGCTGACATAGGTTTCAAATTCCTTCGAACAAGAGCATAACAGCGTATGGTGACTGAATGAAGGCATCATAGACTCGATATACAAACTGGGACGTCTCTGTGACACAGGAGGCATTAACAGAGGCTCCATAGGGACTGGAAGCTTAACCAGTCTGTGGAGATAAACTCAGATAAATGAGTACATCTCCTAAGTCAAACTATAACCCAACCAATGGATGTGATATACAGTGCTCTGTTTGAAGGTGAAATGACTTGACAGCTGCCAAAGATAACATCTTTCCTTTTCCGGCTTTTTGTTTTTTTGATTTTTTTTTGGACTTTTTCAGTTATTTGAAAAGCTTGAAAAAAGAATAAACTAGCTTTATAGTTACAAACTAGGAGGAGAGGAGTGTCATAAGGGAAAATAAACTAGTTCCAAGCAATGGAACATACCTATTCTCAATGCAAGGATACATGTGTAGGATATCGACACTCGGGGGTAAATCCCCTCCCGGTAAAAAGGGAAATCAAGCTGCGAAGGATAAAAAATGGCTCTGCATGGCTAGACATGAGACAAGCTCGGGCTATATGGATGAAACACAATGTCAGGGGAGCCGACATAAAGCTCAATAAGGCAAGAAAAGCTCATGATAATGCATTCACAACTTGACATAAGGGGAGTTTGGAGGGAAATAGGCCAGCATAAGATCAAGAGGAGTATGAGGCTCTTGCAAAATGTCATGGTAGTACTATACAATGGACTCCCTAACCTAAGAGAGGACTCACACCATGGGTACCAAAATGCAAAAGGGAGCTAACTAGGGCACCCATGTAAAGGAAATCTCTACCATTCACATAGTACCACTTCTAACAGCAGCATGAAGGTTCTGTGATACCATGGAATGGGTTCGTACCTAAGGTTAAGATGGAACGGTCATAAGGCAATGCATAAGTGCAAGCGGATGTGATATCCTAACCTATATGCCATTTCAGACATAATACCTGTGATAGGCACGAATGGGTCGAAACCTCAGAGAGAGTGTACAAAAACTGGATCCTACATGACAACCATATTAGACCAAAACAACCCAAAATAGTCAATATAGAATCCAAACTATAGGATATAGGGAGGAATGATCATGACAATAGCACCCAAAGGAAATAATACAGTGAACGATGGGACATAAAAAGGAAAGTAAGGTGTATACCCAACGTTCATGCATCCACTACCACCCCCATGAGGGTGACCACCGGTGTAAAGACCGAGCGAAGGGAATAAAAATACTCCATAAATGGAGTAGAGGATGGAATATGACCATTCCCAAATCTATGAGCATGGTAAGGGGCTGTGATGCCCCCAAGTCTGACACCAGAGTCCATACCAGGACCAAGACGAGTGATAGGATACCAAGCATGCCAAAAATAAAAGGACCCAAACTCAAGAGAGCATAAATATACTCAAGTAACCATGATCCCAAAGGCCAACTAGCGCACAAAGAGCACACTCCTAAGAAAATCTACAACCAAAATACAAGCAAACCAATGGGAGGATATGTAAGCTCCTGAATGCAGCAGGTATGTCTCACCTAGGAGAGGCTCGAAACTCCCATACACTACAAGCGGAGGTATGTAACCAATTATTGTGGCCCTCAGCTTCAACGTGTAAAGCGACTGTGTTGTTTGACCCCAACCTGGCCGGGACACCTGTAGAATAAACTCTACAAGTACCCCCTCAATATCCTAGGTAAGGTCACTAAGGTCACCTCAATATAATCAAAGCTCAGGTGGACAGTCGTAGGCGGGATTGACCGTATGGGTAGGGTAGCAAAGCCCGAAACTCTCGAAAGAGCCCCCAGATACGAATAAAATCCTGGAAATATCTCCGGTGCTACTCAGTTATGAATAGGGGTCATCCCAATCAATAACCGCTCACACTGCCTCGTGCTTAACTCCCGTTTGAGAGGAGGATCCTGAGAACGATCGTTATATCAAGGATTTCACACACTCCCTGGATAGACACCTAGATGTTGTTGTTTAGTGATCTTGGAGAATTGACTTACAATGAACTATTCCAAGATCCTAAAACCTAATCTTGTTGGTGCACCCTAGAAAAGAAAAGAGTGTAATTCATTTTAATTAGCGTTGATTTTAGTTGGATGTAATTACTCAAAGGGAAATGGCCGTGCAACTAGTGAAATTACAACTCAGCAATGAAATAAATATGCACACCATAACAAACAATGCTAAGTGCAATCTTTGTCAAATGAAAAATAGGGTATGCCACTACATGAGATGCATAAATATATATTCCTTTCCGAATGCCAATGCAATCCTTCCTATATGAAAACCTAAACACAACTCTCATCCAAGCAATCCAATGCAAGTACCTCCTCAAATCCATATATAAGATGCAACTAAGAGTGCAACTACTTTGTATTTTTCAATATAAAAGAATGAAAAATGCAATAAAAGTCATCTACAACTCTCAGTCTCTGCAACAAGTATAAAAGACAAGCCCAACAAGACACCAAGACAAAAAGAGTAATGAACTAATGGAAAAACAAAAAGGAAAAATGACTAAAACTACTTTCAAAGAAAAATCAATGAAAAAGTGGTCTCTGGTCACAAAAGAAGCATCCAACAGACAACATTAGACCTAAGGAAGACCCAACCACACTCACAACCCACCCAACAACTTCCCACAACATCAGACTCACCAAAAGGGAGGATTACGCGAGTGTATAAAGAACAGCTGCGTATGTACGCGACTTCTGGCCAAAAATCCGCGTATGTACGCGACTTTTAGCCAAAAACCTGCGTATACAGAGAAGGAAGTGGTAAAAAGTAGGCCAAGGCCAAACCAATAAAGGGGAGTGTCAATGGACAAACATACCATAAAATGCGACACAGAAACAGAGAGAAACAAAGAGCAAGTCAGGAATATCAAGCCCATTGTGCCCGCAAACCCCAAATAAAAATAAGGAACATCCCCAGTGGAGTCGCCGATTCTATTACAGAGAGAAATTCCTATGGCTTGGGGTACCACAATAGACAGCTTTGACTCCAGAAATCAATCTTTCCCAATATTCAATAGAAATAAAATGTCTAACACTAAAGGATCAGACCTCGTACCTTATTCCGAACGGGTTGAAGTAGATCCCTATTGAGCTTTCCAATATTTAGCTTGAATTGATATAATACTTCCTCAACAACAAGTAAACAATACAAGCATACTATATACCATGGTGTTAGATCTATTCTAGCATATATAATCAATAATGTAAAAGCATTTGACATATACCAGTGGATACAATATTCAATCAAATACACATCATTGGACAGGAAAAGATAGTTCTTATTAATATAAATCAGAGATTACAAGATAGATACAACCTCTGACGGCACGTCTGCAAACCGGAGAAACTGAATCCCCCACTTGGGCCTCCACCACCTCAATCCTCCATCTCACGAGAGAAAGCTCACTAGCAAAAGGCAAGCTTGGGAAGAACACAACAGTGCTCCAAAGGGACAAAGGGATGCAGACTCAAGCATAAATTCCGGCAATAATGGACTATAGTTTCGTTGCTTTCAATCTCTCTATATGCCTTCAATGTACCAAGGGGTTCCTTATATAGCTTCACAAGGGATAATGAAGTGTCGAATCAGAGCGATCTCAAGGCATATGGAAGGCCAGGAGTCGAATGAGTCAGATCCATGTCAGGGAAAACTCCAAAAGGATTTGGACTATGCACACATCCCGATGTATGTGGTTATAAGGGTCAAACTCACGTATGTACGCGGTTATCGGGTAAAAATCCGCGTATACCATTTTTTATATAGTTTTTAGGGATGATCAAGGAAACATCAAAGGATAAAATATGGTCCATGGGGTCTAAAGAGTCCGCAGCGGGATAGGGGAAGGCCATACAAAGTGTGATTCACCTGGAGTGGTGAAATCCGCTATAACAGTCATTGAGTTTCTATGGGATGCTTTGTCATGTGGTATCACTCAACTAGAAGTCCAACTGGACTCTCAACTGGTGATTTCCCAGCTCAATCGGGCTTATCAGGTGCGAAACGCTATTCTATTGTGTCAGTTTATGCAAGTTAGGTTATTGGAAAGAAATTTTGAGTTCATTACATTTGATCATATTCCAAGGAATCAAAATTCATTAACTGATGCGTACTCTAATTACATCTTGGATTGGCATTTAACACATTTTACATAAAAGTATACAACAAACACATAAAAAAAATTTGTAAATAAACCGACAATATATATATATATATATATATATATGTGTGTGTGTGTGTGTGTGTGTGTGTGTGTGAATATCTGTCCATATAGATAGGTCGAGTCTCTGATCCTCAGATCCAGTCATAACTGTATAATATACAAAAAATATACAAAATATGGATCAAAGGCCATCAAATTATCCTAGGTCTAAGCTTAACCACCCTAGTCACTTGGACCACCCTGGTCCCCTTGATCGCCTTGCACACGGGCTTCTTCAGCCTCCTCGGATTCAATAGCCTCAACAACATCTATGTACACAAGTACTGCTCTCGTTACTTGCCTCAGAAGGCATATCCAAATAGGTGGTACACCAACCACTAGCTCCTGCATGATGGCTAGGATGTGCTCAATCTATAAGTTAGGTACTCTATGGGTAAGGCTGGCCAAATTCCCCTCAAGAACCCTAATCAATCCCTGGTCTTCTCCTAAGATAGGAAGCACATACATGCGTGGATGCCCTTCAGGGCCAATTGGTCCAATATCTACATTTTGACATTTTAAAAATAATTGGAACTCTTATACATATGTATATATCTCTATATTTAAAATTTATAAAAATTAAAAAAAAAAATTACCTAACTCTCCCCATGCTCCTCCTAGAGGGAGGATTAGGTCAGTATCATCACAGAAATCCATTCCGGCATATGGAAACGACTCCAAAGCTGGCAATTGTCGCTCCCACCAAAAGTAGAAGTCATCATCATAGACACTCTGCACCAATCCACCACCTCCCTGGTGAAGGAAAATATCTCCCCACCTACTCAACCTAGGCTGATGAGGAGAACAAACTAGTAGTGGCACTATAGGACTCAATCCTGACACTCTCTCAAAGAAGAAGGCTAATAGTATGCTGGAATAACAAAAATTCTTCCTCCTGCCTCTTTTGCAGTCAGAGAGTTGTTTTCTCATAATCGGGATCACTCTCGAGCATCAGTCATATAGGGCTCCCTGCATACAGTTTACTGCTAGTCTCATCCAGTTATGAGTTGCAAGGTGAAGTGATGATGACCATGCAACCCTCACTATAGTGCTCACCAACACCTGTAAAGGAAAGTTGCAAATGTGAACAATAGGGATGCAACTACCCCTCTTTTGCGTGCCTGGCTCATAGTATATATCAATATAGTTCTGTACACTTAGAGGGTCACCACCTCTATCGGTTCCTTCCAAGTTCACCAGAGCTCCCCATCATGATAAATTAGCAATAAAATAGACACCCTCAGAAGTAATCTCCAAAGACTCACCTTGAAGGTCAAACATGCCCAAATCATGATCCCAATAATTTATCAAGAACTCCAAGAGGCAGACATTGGCATGTATGGGTGAGGTATAGAAAAACTTCAATAACCCACTTTGACATAAAAAATTCACTGTGGGGGAATCTTGAAGAGCATCTTGGTCCATGTCTTCATGTTCTTGATCCCTCCACTCAAGCACCATCTTTCAATATAATAACCAAGCAATTGCCAACCATTAGATTCATACAAAATTTGAAAATTTTGACCCTACATATTCTTTTTTCACCTCATGTAGCGTACAGGAGCGTCTTTTAAGGCAAGCCGCATAATATACACGACTGTATTTCAGTTAACCTACGTACAGAACACATGTACGCGACTTTTAATATACCAAACCTGCATACAAAGCATTGCTTTTTTGAAGGCATTTAAAAACATGAAATTAGGGCTCAATTTTGACAATTGCTTGGATCAAATGAAAGAGCATGGAGTGTAGTTTTACCTAACACTTGTGGATTTGGGAATGGTCCACTGGATCATCCACATGGAGCAATCAAAGGTAGAGGTGAAAACTTGTCTCTTTTGGTTAAAAAATCAAATGTTGAGCTTTTATTTATGTTTTGAACTATTTATAGAATTTTTTTTTCAAGTGGGTTTTTCCCTATAGTTCATAATTTTTAAAACTAATACAATATCTTTTCTTCCATGTGACAGGTTTATCATCATTATTAAGGTGTTTTTGCTCATATAGGATGGTTTTTTTTGTCATTTCACATGCATTCTGCATTTATACCTACTCCATCTTAAACCTAACATTACCATTTTGACCACGAACTATGGTATTTTTAACCATTAGCTCCTTGTCTTTACCATTGTTCTTCCGTGGATAGGGATTTCCTCCCATGAGTATCCACATTTAGAACCTATTTTGTTTTTCGATACTCATGCTGTAGCTTTCTTAGGTTCAAGGGAATCTTGTTATCTATTTTTCATGCCAAATTGAACCTCATTTTTGTCTCTTTTTACAAAGCTATCCCTTTATAGGACTCCCCGCCCTTATGGAGTTTCCTTAGGCCCAGGTATAACTCCTTAAAATGGACTTTACTGCTGAGTAAACTTGTTCGTTCAAGCTCATTAAGAATACATGAATGGGAATCCACATTGGTGGTAGGTTATCTCTTTCTCAGACCATGTGGAATAATACAAGAAAGGATCACTCTCTTTTCTACAGAATTTAGAAGAGTATTCTTAGGTACAGGTTTATCACTTTTTCGGACTTGAGGGACTAAACATATGGAAAAGGAACTCTCGGTATGAGCTTAGTTTTCTCATTTTCGTGCTCTGGACCTAAACATGAAAAAGATTCTGAGTGTAATTTGTGTCTTTGTCATGCTCGTTAAACACCAAGAACAAAGCATCGAGTTTATTGTTGTAAGCCCCATTTCTCGTACTCAAATGGATCTTTCCAAGTGATCTTGCTTTCCTTCACACTCGTTAAACTCAAGCTATATGCTACTCTCGAAGGAGCGTTGGGTAGGTGGTAATTTAACCTTTTTCGGACCTCCTTGACTAAGTACGAAAAAGGTTCACCTTTCCTTCTATGGAAGTTAAGAGAGTTCTTCTGTGGTATGTTTTATACTTTTCCGGCCTCAGGAGACTAAATTGGATGAAAAAGGACCCCCTTGGAGTCTTCTTTGGATTTTTTCATACTCTCTAAATAAAAAAAAACCGAGTGAGAATGTACTAGTTTGGGCTCATAAAATCCACGAATCAGTGACACTATCAAGCATTATTCCCTCTTCTCTTCAATCTTGTCAAAAAATGAAGAGAGATTCAAGTTGACTTTCCTAGACTCATTAAAATTTAACAGGGAAGGTGAGGAAGAATTTTTCTTTTGGTTCTCAGTTGGTGACAGCATGTCATTCTTGAACAAAGCACTCTCCATTTTTTCTGATACTCATGTCTTAGTGTTCACTTTTTAGTTCAACTATTACTTCGAGTTTCTTACTCCTCCTCTTGTCAGTTCTACCTTGGGAATCTGATCATGTCTCCTACATGATAGAGAAGTCTAGTTGTACTATTTGTAAAGTTAAAAGCTGCCTTGGGTCATCTCTGTGTCATGCTCACTGTTCAAGGACTTAACCCTGTGTCTGATCTATATCATGATTCCATCATTATCGTATCTATTACTACTTGTGTCTCCCTTCCTTTACCCAGTTTCTAGTCACTCTTGTGATTTGTTGGAGGATCTATTACCTTCCTTATCACAGTATGGTTCCGCATCAGCACTTCCTGATGATGAAGACCTAGATTTTTGACGATCGCACCTCAGGATTCACTTTCATTATTGGTGAATTCCTTTTCTTCAGTTGTCAATTATCACCTATTGATTGACAATCTGTTGAATCCTCTCCATGTTTGACTTCAATAACATCTATTCACATGGCTTGGATTGTACTGGTTCTTTGGGAATGTTTATGAAGACTTTAGTTTCACATCCATGGACTAAGTTGCACAATATTATGTTGTGGTTACTTACATAGCTTCCATATTTTTGAAGATTCATCATTATTGTATATTGTGGCCTCGATCCACCTTTGTAATATATGTGGTCTTGTACCCGTACTATATGATGTACTCAAATATTGTAAAGGAGCTAGTGTTCTAATATATTGAACATAACATCCTCAGATATAACTTTGTATATGACATTATTATGTATTTGTTTTAGGTACTACCTCTGCTCCATTGGATTTCTGAGTTCTCCAAAGATAATGATTATAATGTATTTCAACCATCGCTTCCCTTTGACCTCACACATTAGGGGGCATCTGTTATCAACCCAAATGGAACTTCTCCATCCGAGTGCCGACAATTCCTTATGTTGGTACACAGAAGGACATTTTAGGATTGAAGTTTTCCAGAACACTATAGATGGGCATGACATGAGATGCATGTATCCTTCAACCAACTTGCCATTTTATTTTCTAAGTGTATATTGGCATATGTGACTATCTCCATTGAAACTCACGTACATACGTGACTATTCTCATTTACAACTCACATACTGTACGCGGCGATCTCCATTACAACCCGCATACAGATCTATACGTGGGTTTCCTTTAAGAGACTCGCGTGTCATATGCAAGTTGCCTATATTAATAGTCACGTACATCTCCATTCGACATTAAAAAATATAAATCATGATTAATGGAGATTAGTTTGGCCTTAATCATCAACTACCCCAACCATCTCAACCTCCTCAACCTTCGAAACTAATCTATTTCCAAAAGTATAAATAGAGGCCTTTGGGAGGGCATTAAGGAATCAATTTTGGAGAGCAAAGTTATGCTAGTGGTATATATTTAGAAGTCTTGGAGCAATAGAACTCAGATTCCTTTGGTTGCAGAGGAGTCTTTGTCTCAGGTGTTGGGTTGTACACTTATCTCATTCATTGATTGTTAATAAAGAGAATTCTTCTTCCAACGTTGTGTTGAGTCTCTTTCATGTATTAGGGTTTGATGAATATATTTTATTAAGAACTATATATGTTGTTTATCTAACCTATTATATATACATGTATAAGATTGTACTTGGAGAATTTTCTCTTTGCAGGTGAAGGAGGTGCATCCCTGAAAAATTTGGAGAGAAGCAGAGTGGAAGAAGATAAAGCTTGGATCAACCGTCGGTAATCAAGTGAGTCCAATATTTCTTCCTATTTCCTTTTTGTACTTAGCTAAAGATAATTGTCTGCAAGTTTTAGAAGTAAGTTGGTAACCCCAGGCCCTAGGTTATAAGGGTGTTTCTTTTTTAACAATAGACACTTTGGAGTAGCAAAGACCCTTTCCACCCTTCAAAAGTATTTGTATTGGAAAACAAGTAGATTCTATAATGTGTGGTTCATGTCATTGATAAACCATCGAATCGATGACAAGGACTATATAATCCTTTGTTGATTCCTAGTCGACCATGGGAATCTATTTTCTATGGACTACTTGATGGGATATCCTACTACCAAACATCTGCATGATGCGATCTTAGTAGTAGTCGAAATTTTTTCCAAGATGGATATTCTCATTCCATGCAAGAAGGATACGACATCATAATAGGCTTTTCAGCTCCTCTTTGAACATGTTTGGAAACATTATGGCCTTTTGATGACCATCATTTCTGATAGAGATGCCATATTTGTTAGCATATTTTGGAAGACTCTCTAAAAACAGCTCAACATGAGACTCTCTTTGTCAACATCTTTCCATCCTTAGACAAATGGACAGATGAAATTTGTGAATCGCTTGGTAGTACAACTGCTCTGCATGTACAACCACAAGCATCGTCAAACATCGGATGAAAGTCTCCCATATACACAGCATAGTTACAATTGTTCTCAACACAATTCTAAAAGAAATATTCCATTCGAGATCTGTTATGGATTTCAACCCTCAGTACCCATTGACTTGATTTGTTCAATGACACTGTTAACCCAAAAAAATCCCACAATGAGCTCTACATGACCTACACCACCTGAAGACATCTACGTATGACCCTCATTTGACCCCATTTTGACCCCCACACCCTCAAGAAGGCTTAAAAATATGAAAAAGGGCTTAAAAACCCCTAAAAAGAGCTAAAATAACTCTCATAGGGGCTAAAGCCTCCAAAAAGAGGCTAAAACCCCCAAAGGAGCTTAAAACCTCCAAAAGAGCTAAAGATTGAGCGAAAGGGGCTAAAAGCCTAGAAAAGGGGCTAAATCCCCAACCAGGGGCTTAAAACCCTAAAAATATTGAGAAAAAGTATAAATAGAGGTGTGGGGCTCACTCTCAAATCACTCCTTCACTCCCTAATGTTATGCTTTCCATGTGAGTGCCTTGAGACCATTTGCCTCTCAAGCCATTCACTCTCCCTCTCCTCCATTCCTCCATTGATCCAAAGCTCCCATTCCTAAGAGAGGTGCTCCCCAAGCTAGGGCATGGTGGTCCATTTCCACCCATGGAAGGTATCATTTTCTGTTTTATGTCATGTTTATTGTAGTTGTTTAACATATTTTTCTTGCAGGTTTATTTTCTTACAGTTTGTTGTAGGTTCTCCACGGATTGCTTGCAACCATTTCTTAATTTTCTAACAGTTGTATGCAGGGTTGTGGATTCTAGGCCTAACCTTGTGTGTAGGGATTCCATTTCGTTTTCTGCTTATTTCTTTCTGTTCTTCCTTTCTCACAAGAACCCTACCCATATGTCCTATAGACGAAAGGGAGCCGTTCCTGCCTGTAGCAAGGGAAAAATCCCTACTACAGATTTGGCGACCATAACAGGTCTATCCCACAGGATTCTTGGGTTTTATTTCTACATTTTAGTTTTTTTCCCCTAGTTTAGTTTTCTTTCAAATCTATATTAGATCTATCTTTTCCTGCATTTTTAGTTACTGTCAAGCCTCCTCAAGGCCAAACCAATCCCATTTGGCCATAGTACAGGTTACTCTCAGCCAGATCTAGCTCAGGTTTAATAAATTTTCATCTTTTGGAGAAGGTCACTCTTATCGGGTTGAAAGGTGCGACTAGGTCACTCATTCAGGCTCGAAAGGTGCAGCCAGGTCGCTCATTCAGGCCCAAAAGGTGCGACTTCATCCCAGAAGCCAAATTGCTTCTCTCTGCAATTTCTAAGCGACCCCCTTGCCTGTTTTGGGGAAAATTTGGTGAACCACTCGCCACATTTGCCCCAAACAGAGCGATCTGTCTCTTAGATTTGGATTTTTAAAGATTAGGTACTATCAGTGTGGCTCAACTGCCTCTATCCATGAAATCTGTGTCTATTTCCTTTCAATATCTAGTTATTTTATTATAGCATGTGTAAATCACTATCAAATTAAATGGTTAATTGGTAAATGAATATGTTTAAAACTTGAGTCAAAAAATTACTGTAGGTTTCAATTCTTAAGTTTAAATTAACAACTTTCCTATCCCTTCATCCTCTACCTAGTCATTACCCTTTATGGTATTCTAGGATAATACGAAGGGTGAATCTCATATAGTAATAGGCACTTTACATGTTATTTTTCCAAAGCACTAAAAATGGGTGACTTGGAAGGTAGAGGTGGTGGTAGGCACAGGGGGCCTCACGACGTTCGCATCCTCCATGTTGACCAACCTTGCATCCAGAGGGTGACCTAAGGATATACATATGGGCTTAGTCCCATTGTGTTGAGAGCCCAACACCCTTTCTTGGTTGAAGAGAAATACAAGTGTAAGGAAGTCACCTAGTCAGGTTTAAGTTTAGATTCAGGTATGGCATGCATTCAAATTTTTGTTTACAATTTACTGCTATGTTAAACAATCTATTCACATTATAAGTTCTACAATACAATCTCTACGGGCTATTCATAAACCATACAAGCATCCACTAAGTGTAATAGAAAGATAAAATACATACACACAAACCATACCACATAAAACAACCAAACTCAGTTCATGATGCCGAGCTAGCCATTAAGACTTATAATTTACACTAATTCAACCATTTGCAGTCTTTGAGGACATGGGAAATGAAGTCCTCAAATACTACAGATGGTTGAGTCATCCCAGAAACTCATTGTGAGGAGTACCATGGGAACCCTAAAGTAGCTGGCCGCTGAGAGGAATTGCCAAGCGAAACGAGAAACGACCCCCATTGATTTACTAGCATTCCCGTGAGGAAAAATACAAGCATTGTCTTCTGGTAGTCTTGGTGGGAGAGTGAACACCTGAAGCCAATAGGAAGCCATTAAACTGAGGTCCAAAATTCATTACCATATTTCACCACTTGACATACAAATCAGACACAATTGATCCCCCATGTTCTTCCTCATGCCTGAGAGGCAATCCACTACAGTTCAGGTCCTTGAACCAACACCATCAATACCATTCTCGATGACCCTCTAAACCATCAAAAGGCCACACATCCTCTAATTCAGATGCAGAATCATACCAATTGGAGCCAAACTTGCATACTGCACCATCTAGCCCCATGGATGGTGCAAACTCGAATACATTTTCTGGCTTAGTGATTGGTAGTGGACCCATGTACACACCCCACACCACCACCAACACCCTTGCTGGTGGTCCCAGCATGGTCATGTAAACCATCATAATCCAACTACCATCACCCATATTGGCAGTCAATTCATCCCACCCACAACACATGGGGGCAGTGTCCCTTCCACCCACACTGTCCCACTTGGCATGCCTGGGGGCAGTGGCCCTTCCACTTACACTACCTCTCCTATCACACATGGGGGAAGTGGCCCTTCCACTCACACAGTTCCATTTACCACACTTGGGGGCAGTGTCCCATCCACAACGGTGCCACAAGTACCTCCAATTATGCAGGTGCATCATGTCCCTGCAAATCCCACCACCATTGCTTCCCCATCTCACATCAACCTTGGGTCAAACCTTCTTTTCATGGCACACCTCAACCTGCCTAACTTGGCTTGGTTAACACATGACCCTATCTGCCATCAAAATTTTTGGCCTCCCATGCCAACCAAACTTCCCTCAGACATTCCCAAGTTTGAAGGAAAGGCAGGGGAGTGCCCCCATCATGATGTTTTACCTATGGTGCTCATCAAATAGCATTGTAGATGATTCAATCAGGCTCAGACTGTTCCAACGCACTCTCACAGGTGCTGCATCCAAGTGGTATATTGAGCTACCACAAGCCAAATACCTGGATTTCAACTCCTTGGCTTTCATGATCCTGCAATAATTCCAACTCCCCAATAGATACAATGAAGGGGTGGAGATCTTGTTATCTTTCCGCTAGAATACTGTGACCCACATAACCAACCACATCCATGAGTGGCGATGACACCATAGTTTGTGCAAGATTCAACTTGATGACAGGATCTTCCTGGATTGGTTCTTAAAAACTTTGCTACCACCTATAGCAAAGGATGTCACATCCGAACATCCCCAATCTGAAGAGGAGGCCATATTGAAAGCCCAACAGTTTGATCTAGTCTATGCATAGTCTAGATACATTTACACTACCATTCCAAGCGCTCCCCATGCAGGCCCCTCTTACCGAGATGCACCAGGGGCATCCCATGCCATATATGGCATCATAGGTTTTGTCTCCCACCAACCACAACACCATCCGACACCACCTACAATACCACCACAACCAAGCAACACCCCTAGTGTTTCCTACCAAAACCAAACTCTGGACTATGCAAGAATGATGTCCTAGTTCAGAGTGATAACTTCTTATGCACAACCTACACCATTGCAACAAACCCAGGCATTATCTTAGTCGACAAAACAATACGCGGGACAAATTCCCACATTTGTGGCACTTGTACCCACCCAAGTATACTATGCACCACCGGTGCAAGCCATCCAAGCCCCTGCCCCTACTCCACCAACACCTTTAGGATAGGTGTTCGCACAACAAAACCGTCCTAACCAGCCAGCCCCCAATAACCAATAAGGGCAAGCCAGAAATAACCAAGCCCAAAACCAAGGAAACAATCAACTACAGGTAGGCGACCAATAATCAAACCCTCCCAACAATGCTAGGGCAAACCAACTAGCCCAAAATCCTTAGCAACCAAATTCACCTAGACAAAATTCTCCGTTGCACACAAACCAGCCATGCAAGTTGTGTGAGTTCTACCGGCACTACACACACGAATTCCCCTTCATGGGTCCTGCCAAGTAATCCATTCACAAGGAGGATCAACATGCCACCTATACAACATCTCAAGCTCAACCCAACTCGGCACCACCAGAGCCCCCACCCATGGTCCTCCAAAACCCATTTCCAGTCCAAGGACTAGCAACAATTGCACCCGCTCCCCATCCCAACCCCAACACCCTGGGGGCACCTCCGACAACAGAAATAGGTGTTCATCACCTGCTAGCTATCACAACTAAAGAGGTCAATTTACAGACCAAAAAAAATTAGTACGATACCAATACCAAACCTGCTGACACATCAACGACATCTACGTCTAAAACAACTAATGCACCACTTTAGCGACCCCATTTCCCTCCGCACCCCCCATACTATGGGTCGCCAGTAACATCATAGATAGAGCTACTATAAGCTACAACATTGTGGATGATTTGGCCCAAACACCTACCGCCATGTCTGCTCTTGAGGTACTCAAAACTTGCCCAATGCAGTGAAAATCCTTACTAGCCACCCTTGGTGTTGTAGACCCCTCTGACTCCAAGTTTATCACATTTGACACGGAGAATGGAGAACCAAGGATGCCATCAAACATTGCCTTCCAAATCCCGGTCTATCCGAAATTTGGTCGTGCACCAGTTCATAGTGGATGAGGGGGCATCCACGTGCATTATGTCTACCCTAGTCTGGAAAAAGCTTGGATCGCCAATTCTGCAACCATCATCTACAACTCTATAGGATTATGATGGCCATCCCACTAAATCCCAAGGAATCCTCCCCCACATCCCCATCACATTAGCCGGGAAAATAGTACTGATTGACATAGAGGTTGTCAATGCTAAGTTGGACTATAACCTTCTCCTTGGAATAAGTTATATGTGCACCATGAGAACCGTAGCATCAACTATTTTCTGTCTCATAATGTTCCCCCATGAAGGGAAAATTGTGACGGTTGACCAAATGACTTATCATGATCCGCAAGGGCTAACTGCACCAGCTAATGTTATCCCTACGATCAACACCATCGATCTACAAGGGCTAATTGCACCTGCCAATGTTATCCCTATGGTCAACACCATGGTTGACAACATACCATCCTCCCTATTGTTGCATGTGGGCCCTGGGTTTTTTGTCGATACCACCATGATGGCTTCTTTCCCCTTAGTGTTACCACCACTGACACCAAATGAGACTGTGGATTTGTGCATGCTCTCATCCAGCACCGCTGCACCCAAAAAACAACCGCAGCTGTAGCCCCAACCACAACCACAACACTGTCCATAGCTGCAACATCAACATCAGCTACAACATCATCTGCAGCCGCAGCATTACATGTAGCCGCAACCACAACCTCATCCCCACATACAACCATCAGGGAGTTATCTGGGCTCCTCACCAGTCCACACAATTCCCTTCCTCTTTCCCCCACCTGGTGTCATGAGTAAGCTAGTAATGGATACCTTAAACTTACCCAATTTCACATTGGGAATTCCCATGTGGTACCTCAATCCACCGACCCAACCCCCAATGCCTCAGGTATTCTTAACCCACATGCAACCCATTTTGGTCAAATCTCATCCTCCACTTGGCCCACAAAAAACAACCACCACACCTGCACCGCCCCACCCAAAAAGGGCAAGGGAAAAACACACAAAAGCTACCATTGAACCCCGACAGATCCCACCTTGCGCCTTTTGTGAAGAACAGGGCCATCCAACCCAAAATTTCTCTAAGATCCCCATAATCTGCATGCATTTGGATGCCATGGATACAATGGAAAGCCTCCCTATGGTTGAACTCCCAAGCAGGCCAATAGTGAGAAACAAGTCATTGAGAACAAACCATGCTTGCACCCTCTACGGATTGTATGGACACTATTCTCACCACTTCCAAGACTTGTATGAATTCTTAATGGCTCTAGACAACCTTCGACAACATTCCCTTGAATCTAAGATCACTCTGATCGAAGTAGTTCACGCCCCACCTCCTTCTTCGGACACCATGTCCATTTACATGATGTCCAGTTCTATCGACCCTCTTGTCTCCACCATCACCGACGGTCCATTAGACCTGTAAATTTTTTGCTTCCGCAGCAATTAGGAGATACTTGAAGCCTTAACAACCCCGGAATACCCATGGGATGACATGCACCATCTCTCCTTCTTCATCACTGAAGATCTTGTGTCACAGTCTAACCAGTTTTCTATGGAAACCAAAGATTTCATTCATGGGAAAGTCGACTGGTTCAAAAATCCCATTTCGGCACCAGATTCCTTTGAAGAAGGGAACATGGCCAACATCTTTCCAACCATCAGAATAAACATCTCAACCAATCCTAATGTTGTTGAAGAAATCATGCTGGTGGCATCCTGCTCCCCAGAAGAAGTCATTGCCTACAAAGTTCTCTTCCAAGAATTCCATGACATCTTTGCCTCGTCTTACATTGAAATGCCTAGGTTGGATCCATCCATCGTGGAACACCACATCGACACATGGCCTGATGTGGCCCTCGTGCGCCAAAAGAAACGGCCCATCCATCCTTCCAAAGCTACTACGGTCAAAGCCAAAATTGAGAAGCTGCACATAGTTAGCTTCATTTACACCACTTGGGTTTCTAATCCTATTCACATTTATAAAAAATAGGGTATCATCCACGTTTGCAAATACTTTTGCGATCTAAATGGGGTGTGCCCCAAAGACAACTTCCCAACACCTTTCATCGATCATATTATCGATGCGTGCACCGGACATGAGTTCTTTTCCTTCATGCTATACTTTTCTAGATATAACCAAATCCAAATCCGGAAAGAAGATCATTACAATATTGCATTCACAACCCCATGGGGCACATTTTCCTATCGAGTAATGCCCTTTGGTCTGAAGAACATTGGAGCCACCTTCCAGCATGCCATGACACATTGTTTCCACGACCTCATCCACATCATGTTGGTCTATCTTGACAACCTCATTGCGCGGTCACAGAAGAAAGCACAACATATAGACGACTTGCAGCAAGCCTTCCTGCGATGTCGCAAGTACAAAATACACTTGAACCCTTTCAAGTGTGTTTTATGTGTTCCAACAGGCAGTCTCCTAGGGTTCATCATGTCATACAAAGGAATGACCACTGATCCCCTAAAATTCCAACCCACCTTCCCTCTAACGTCACCTATTTAAGTGATGGTAGTTCAGCTTGCAATATAGTCTTGTCCCTTTTTTGTTTTACACATTTTAAAAACTAAGTCTTATATATTGTTTCCCCTCATTGCTCCATATGGATCCGACATCGGGTCAGTACATTGGATTTGCTGATGGAGCGAGCAGATGGTCTCCAAACCTCACCTCGGCTGCATGGGTCATCTACTCCCCATCGCACGAGTTGATCCATATCAAAGGAATATGCATGGGTAGTGTGACCAACAACCAGGCTGAATATGATGGTGTCAATGGCCTCTTGGACACCGCTCTCCAGTTAGGCGTTTTCCATCTTGATGTATTCTTAGACTCCCAGTTGCTTGTCTCCCAGTTGAACAACTACTACCGGGTATGTGATCCCTGCCTCTTTAGAAAATTATTGCGCACTAAACAGATGGTTAGAACATTTGAATCCATTACATTCACACATATTCCCATAAACCTCAATAGTGTAGCAGATCAAATGGTTAATGATTTTCTAAATTGGCACATTCATAATCACATATAGGAAACATACAAACACATCATCGTGCATAATCATACATAAAACACACACACAAGTGTAAAAATACATCATCTAGGCATTGCATTTCACATCATCATAAAAATACTCACATATAAAACCATAAAACGTGCATCCACATGCGTAAAAAATATATAGGTATATAAATCGCATGTCCAAAATATGTCCAATACAAAACGAGAAGCCACATATGCTTTCTCAGCTAAATATACATAGCGATGCAAAAAATTCTAAGTGCACCAATGCACTAGGGGCATCTAGACTAGCTGCTAATCTGACTCGGACTCATCATCTGGCTTAGTATCATCATCTTCCTCAGAAGACTCGTCCTCTACAGGAAGATCCCCTCTCGCCGCATGACGAAGATAATCGCAGGCCACGTCCATCCTCCTCATCACAAAGGAAAACTATGAATGACAACAACCAGGTCATTGTTCAAATGTTGCCAACTATCATCAGAGATCCCATCATCAAGCCGCTCCAAATACAACAAAAAATCGTCCACCTCCCGCCATCTCCTGCAAGGGTTCCCTACAGGAACCGTCACCTCTGCAATAGCGACCACCCACCTTTGATACCTAGGCGGCGGTCGGGGACCAACATTTGCATACACAAACAAAGACACCATCAGTATATACATACAATTATCAACTAGCTAAACTACTCTATGTATAAATATGAACACAAAAACATCACACATACATACTAGCCGATCCCCATTCCTGGCCTGGAGGTCGGGGCATCTCAAGGTCCCCATGATAGTTCATACCCACATACGAGTACTCCTCAATAACCACTGAAATTTTCCCCCACTACTCTAGCCGCTCCTCTGTAAAGAAACGACCCACTTTCCCTACCGCCACTCATGCGGGTTCACGGGCCACTGCCCATAAGGTGCATCACTTTATTTTAGCATATAGCTTTCTAATCCGTCCACTGCACCTTATGCGGGTCCCTAGGCCACTACCCGAAGGATGGATCATTTCCTTTGTATGCATTTGGCATATAATTGGCTCTGGAATTGCACTCACACCACATGTAGTCAAGTCCGTCCACCACAAATCACACACAGCTCCCCTGACTTTTGTGTAAGAACCACCTCAGTTTGCATGTCTTTGGCGCACCAATTCGTGTGCCTCTACCATGATCTATCGCATGCATGTATTGGTATGTTTAAGAGCCACTTGCTCCATCCATACTACATGATTGACATTTGGACCACTATCCACTGTCCCGACATGGCGCACCACTTATGCCTCCACAATCGGTTGACCCTACCAGAGTTTCTTTTAAGCTCTTTTCTGACTCCTAAAATAATGAAAAGATTGCTGAGCATAGCTGCTTCCTTTTCCGCTCGTTAAAGTATAGGGAAGGGAATCTACATCATCTCGTTTATCTCCTTTTTCGAACCATGTAGACCACCATATGAAAAGGACCACCTTGGCGCATTCAAGCCAAGACCGTTCCCCTCTGCATCCTTTTATGCTTTCTCGGGTAGAGGGGATGAAGTTTACAAAAAATCTCACCATGGGTTGTCGTTAAGCTCTTTTCCAGCATTCTCATCAAGAAAGTATTGTCGAGAAAACTTGGTTTCGTTCATTCTTGTAAAAGTATCTGAATGACCATATAGTTAGTATGGGTTTAACCTTTTCTGACCTGATTGGACTACCAACGGTAAAGAAGTCTCTCATCCCCTAAAGGATGGACGAGCTCTCTTATGTATACTTTTATCCTTTTTCGGGCACATGAGGCTACCAATGAAAAAGAGCCCCCACTGGAGTCTTCTTCATGATTTAAGACTCTCTAAAATTTAAAGCAACATCGAGCATTTACTTTCTCAGGCTCGCCAAAAATCCACAAGATCTTACCACAATGGTGTCTTTAGACACCACCCCACAGATAACAGTTTGGTATCATTCCCACTTTGGGTCTCCTTTGTTCAGAGTACTCTGTAATGTGTCTTCCTTGGATCCCATTAATATCAAAAGTGTCTACCTCCTCCATGTATTTCCCATCTACAGTGACATTCATAGTATTACAGCTATGATCCCTTTTCCATGAGTTAGTTTCATTTGCTGCCTAGTCCACCCTATCATCATACTCTGAACAAAGGAAGTTTGAGTCCACTACACTCCCTCTGCCCATATTCAACTCCTTCCCTCCCCCCACCCATTCAGTGGGTCAGTTCTCAGATTGCCTCACATCTTTCGGTTATCTCCCTCGCGCTTCTGGTTAAGGAAATACCATTTCCTTGACTAGGGGAAAGTCTTCCTCTATCGACGACAACACATGTATTCCATAGGATAGACCCAGAGGTCCCTATATCCTTGTTTCATTAACCTCATTGATGATTTCCTTGGACCACTTGAGAGGAGTCCTTAGTGTCTCTCAGGATGGTTGTTTCTCAGGTGCGACTCCAACTACATCATCACATCATTGAGATTCGTATAGGGTATTGGTCCATACAGTCTTTGGTCAAAGACCCTAGATGTCACCTAACTCTAGCACATTGATGAGTCTATTTGAGGGATCACAATAGGTTCATGTCCCTTGTGATTTCTGGATTGCGTTGGAGACAGTGTTCAGAAGCCCCAGCAATGCTTCTATAGATATTTATGATTGATGCAACATACTTGTACCACAGGGACTCCGACTCTCTATTAGTGAGTCCCTATAGCTATGTACCATTCTAGATCCAGCAGGCCATTGGTCATGAATATATAGCATTCCATGAGAATTCCATGGGTCCAATGTAACAGTCCTTTAGATTAGTATTGTATCCAGCCTCTCATTGAGGAAACCATTATTGTAACAACAGTTGGACATGATCGACTCTTGTATTATAGAGATTAGATCACATTATTCTTTTGACATCATTACGAGCATGGGGATTCCCACCTCATCCATATGCATGTCACACATTATTTGTATCTCACCCATTGATGGGAACCATATTAATACAAAAACCAAAAGCCACCATGCCCCATCCCAGGAAGCACCACCTCTCCTTAAGAAAATCCTATGATGTCCATCGGCCATACGATGAGCTCCTACCCTCACACATCAGGGGGCACTTTGTTAACCCAAAAAATCCCACAATGAGCTCTACATGACCTACACCACCTAAAGGCATCTACGTACGACCCTCATTTGACCCCATTTGATCCCCACACCCTCAAGAAGGCTTAAAAATATGAAAAAGGGCTTTAAAAGCCCTAAAAAGAGCCAAAATAGCTCTCATAGGGGCTAAAGCCTCGAAAAAGGGGATAAAACCCCCAAAGGAGCTTAAACCCCCCAAAAGAGCTAAAGATTAGGAAAAAAGGGCTAAAATCCTTGAAAAGGGGCTAAAGCCCCAACCAAGGGCTCAAAACCCTAAAAATATTGAGAAAAAGTATAAATAGAGGTGTGGGGGTCACTCTCAAATGTCACTCTCAAATCACTCCTTCACTCCCTAATGTTATGTTGTCTGTGTGAGTCCCTTGAGACCATTTGCCTCTCAATCCATTCACCCTCCCTCTCCTCCATTCCTCCATTGAGCCAAAGCTCCCATTCCTAAGAGAGGTGCTCCCCAAGCTAGGGCATGGTGGCCCATTTCCACCCATAGAAGGTATCATTTTTTGTTTTATGTCATGTTTATTGTAGTTGTTTAACATATTCTTCTTGTAGGTTTATTTGCTTACAATTTGTTGCAGGTTCTCCATTGATTGCTTGCGACCATTTCTTAGTTTTCTAATAGTTTCATGCAGGGTTTTGTAGCTTGGCCCTAATTTCATTTTGCAGGGTTTTCTTTCTTTTTCATTTCATTCTCACAGGAACCCTACCCTTCCATCCTATAGACGAAAGGGAGTTGTTCCTGCCTGTAGCAAGGGTGAAATCCCTACTACAGACACAGTCGAACAACATCGATTTGACTGACAAGAAGTTGAAAAAAGAATTGAAGTTTCGAGACCAAATATACAATATCCAAAACCAAGCACAGGTAATGTTGCAACAAGCTAATGCAAAACCTAAGGATCGACACGATAAGTATCATACTCATTCATTTCAAATTGAATATTAGGTTTGATTGCATCTCAAGAAGGAATGCTTCATTATTCCATACATAAAGTTGTAGGCTTTGGGATATGGTCCATATAGTATCCTTAAGTATATTGAAGAAAACCCTTTCCAGCACAACATTCCTTCCTTCTTGGGTTTGCATACAGTATTTAATGTGGATCTGCTTTGTCCATACCATGTGCCACTATCGAAACATAATGACTTGCAGATAGAAAAACCTAAAGACATCTATCCAGTTTTTCAGGAGCCTCTTCCTTGTGACACCATCGTGGGATGACACATATGCCATACAAGAATAGACATAATTCCCTTGTTTCAAGTGGCTAAAGTTAGGAAGCTTCCAATAGAAGGAAAGTGGCACTCTACTACTGTACTCACCAACAATTTTCCTCACCTATATGAGCACACAATTGGGACCATTTTTTATTAATAAAGGATGAATTATCCACCTATAAGTTTGCATTTTTATCAGCTTTGAGAGGTTCAATATTGAATTTGACAAGTTCGAATCTTGACACAAACTCGATAGGTTCAACACCTCAACATGCATTGTTGACATAGACGATCAACATGACTACGGCATATTGTCTCTCTTTCTTCCAATCTTCTGTAATGGTTGAACTTCCTAACCATCCCAACTTATTCTAATTGAACATAATGAGAAGACAATCAAAGTATTGAGCATAATACAACGGTAATTAAATAATAGAGATTGGTTCAAATTCCTTCATTTTGTTTGTGTATATATGTTTCTATGTGTGTAGTGTATTTCCTACTTTTCTCATTCTTAATATGATTCCTCCATAACAATACTCAATTAATTCATTCAAACTGTTGTCCCTGTTGTGTTCTTGGGAACCCAGATCATTGGTATTAGAGAAGATTTAGAGCTTGTTCATGCTTAATTCATGCTTAGACACTTCTATCGAGGTTACCTGACTTATGCTTATTCAAACATGATCACAAAATTAGTAATCCAAGTAGACGCTACCTTCAAATTCAAAGTATTTATCAAATCACACTGCTATATCAAATATGGCTCGAAAGAAAACCAATTTTTTTTCCCAATTCAATGTTATTCTCGCGCGATCCACCTCAACCTGAGGAGGATCCTTGACAAGATCCAAATCCGACAAAATTATTCCATTCAAAGTGAAATTGAACTTTGTCATACCGAATCTAGAAAAAATATTCACGTGGAATCCCTAGATGATTGGGTACAACAACTAGAATCCTAATACTCTATGAATCAACTCTCAGAGGCTGAAAATATCACCACTGCATCCTTAAATATGTCAACCTCTCTGCACTATTGGTGGGAGAATCTATCAACAAATATGGATAAAGAAGGAGACCCCATAAACACATGGGATAAATTCATCGAATACGTCTTGAAGGAGTTCTACCTGCCCAATTACATTGAACAACAGTATAATAAGTGGCAGCAACAAAGGAAATGAGACTAGGAATCCAAGCCAAAAGGTCAAGCATCCAACAAGAAGTCACCATCTGACTTCTATAAGCTAGTACACCCTTCTCAACAGACCCTGCCAAAGCAAGATCATAGAAAACATCACCCTCAGAAAGACAAAAGGGAACATAGTAAACAACCCCCTACCGGGAAATGGTGTAGTTACCATAATTCATCATGGCATGATACGTCCTCATGAAAGGATCGCAAGACAATTTTGGCAAAATTGTCAACCTCCAACTTGTCTGACAAAACTTTGGTAGAATCTGACCTAGAAGCATCGACCCTTTTGACTTCGACATCGGCCACTATGATAGCCTCAACTATCATCGAAGAGGAGGAACGAGAGCTCATGTTCCATACACAGATATGGGTTAAAAACAATCCATTGCATCTAATTCTGGATAATGGTATCCAAAATAAATTCACTTATGAAGATATCATGAAGAAATTAGGTCTTGTCATCGCTCCACGTCCTCATCCTTACAATATTTGTTTGATTAAGGAAGAACAAGATCTAAGTATCACTTGACATTGCAGACTCACCTACTTCATAAATCCTTTTGAATATGAAGCACTCTCTGACGTGGCACTGCTTTCCATAGCTCGCACCATGTTTGGGAAACCTTACTTATGGTATCGACATGGAAGTTATCAATCACGACCTTAGAAGATGATTGTAAAATTACATAAGCAATGCTATGGCATACTAGAGTGATGACCTACATCAATGGTTGTGATGGTATCTGCCAAAGAGATGAAGAAGCTTATCAATCATGCTAAAAAATTTGCATTGATCATGATTAAGCCTCAACATCCGAGAAGGATTGCAACAACTAGTCGACTCACTGACCACTGCAACTCCTGACTACAGCAGTAGACTGACGACATTCTTGATGAATACTAGAACAAATTTCAAGATCCAAATGGAGTACCTCTACATTTCGAGCTAAAACACTCTATTGAACTTGTTCTTGGTTCTTCATTACCTAATGCATTTGTTTACAGAAAATCCATTTTCGATAATGAAGATATTCGTAGAAAAATTCAAGATTTGATCAACAAAGGTCACATCCGACCTAGCTCCTCTCCTTGTGGAAGTCCAACTGTCCTCATTCCAAACAAATACAGGACTTGGTGCATGTGAATCAACTATTGGGATTTCAACAAGATTTCGGTAAAGAATTGATACCCTCTTCCAAGGATAGATGAACTCATCGACTATCTAAATGGTGCTAAGTTCTTTACTAAGATCAATATCAATTCGGGATATCATCAAATTTCTATCAATCCCACCGATGTATGGAAAACTTATTTCAAAACCAAGGAAATATTGTTTGAATGGTTAGTCATGCATTTCGGCTTAACCAATGCACCTACGACCTTCATGCAATATATGGATGACATTATTTGACCTTTCATCGGTAAGTGTGCCATTGTATACCTAGATGATATCTTTATTTTCAGTCGATCATGGGAAGAACATGTCCGATAGTTTTGATAAGTCCTCATCATTATTAGACAACATCAACTCTATTTGAACATGGAAAAATGATCATTTGCGATGAATAACATTAAATATTTGGGGTATTTATTGACTCTATGGGAATTCACCTTGATCTAGAAAAGGTACAAATCCTCAAATATTGGCCCATTCCTCAAACATCCATGAACTAAGAAGTTTTCTTGGTTTGGAAAATTTCTATCGACGGTTCATACTCAGCTTCAGTCACATATCCTAGCCTGTGAATTGTTGGGCTATAGGGTAGACCCGACCTTTATACCATTAAATTCACACCAACAAAAGACCCGCAGTGTTGGCCCTTTCGGCAACAAACTGCGAACAAGTTGCAGTCTCACCCGAAAAAACTATGGGGTGTCGCAGAATCAGGTTTCTGCAAGCAGAAGAGGGATATTACTGTACCTTTATCTTGTAACAAATGATAATCATAAAATGCAGAGCTTTAATAGTTACTTATTTAGCTTCACAGTTAGATAAACGAACAATGCCTTGCTTAACCCTTTACTGGGAATTCCAGCGAAGTTAGTATTTAGCAGTGATCTTACTTATCAGTTATATATTTATCAATGCATAAAAGAAATAACAATAACACAACAAAAGACACAACACACGATATAACGTGGTTCAC
This sequence comes from Pseudotsuga menziesii, assembly GCA_001517045.1. NCBI lineage: Eukaryota > Viridiplantae > Streptophyta > Pinopsida > Pinales > Pinaceae > Pseudotsuga > Pseudotsuga menziesii. Next base: position 116,534 of record LPNX010494216.1, read on the forward strand.
CCCCAGTTTAGGGGTTACATCCACAGAACTGTGTTTTATTCAACTCTTTACAAAAACCACAGTTCTAATTTGCGCACTCAGCTACAGATCCCTTCAAGTCCTCAAAGCCGTGCACACAGCTGCAGATTTCCTTAATCACCCAAAACCATCTGTGCACATATCTGCAGAGGTCGTCCACGAACATAGCTGGGACTTAACCTTGTTACAAACAAGCCTTAGCTTCGCATCAATTCATCTTACATCAAAAGCCTAAACTGACTTCTTTACAAGAGTTCTTATTTATAGTGCACTTATCACAAAACCATGGGCTTAAACCATGGGCACCCTGAACCCTAAACCCTGGACTTAAACCATGGGTTTATTACAAAAAGAAGGTTTTTACTCAACCTCGACACCCCTAAGACTATTTTGAGTCATAACTCCGCTTACAACTTCCACAAAAACCATGGAGTTACCAAAATTAGGGACCGTTAAGGTGCGCACCCCAACAGGCCCCTAAGACTCACCAGTGTCCCGTCCCAAAACACTCTGCTATTTTTCTAGTGGGAGAATCTTATTGGTGAAGACAGAAAATGGCTTGCTATGGCTGCATCGTCGTCCCTTCTGCTACTGCTACCACGACCGCGGCTTGCTTGATCCTTCATCCTTTCATCCTTAAGAGAATACATCCATCTCTTATGCTGTTGTCTGCCTCCGTCATATTTATGGTGGTCATGGGGGTCATTGGGCCTTCTATCAGCGACCCCATCCTTCGAACTGCCTCTCGTTCATGTCCTATTGAACATTTGACCATCCACAACTTTGGGTCCTTAACAGGCAGTGCCCCTGTGTTTGCATGCCACTGTAAATTTGCATAAGACAAACATCATGCCTCCATTATTTGGGATCCTCCTGAGTCTTTCTTGAGGGGTTGTGACTTTCTTCGTTCCACTTAGAGCAAACTTCTACCTTAAATTTCTTTCTGGTTGATCGTATCTGCATTGGATGCTTTGGCACTGGAGATTCCTCCTTGCAAGGAGGATTGCTCATAAGGTTCTGCAAACCTCTCTCCCTGAACTCTTGTGATAATTCCTGGACTTCGCAATCATTCGACATGGTGCTAACTATAAACTCAAAGAAGTGCACAATGTAGGAGTTAGAGGCCGATGTAGCTTCTTATAGAGTCCCACAACAAAATCTGTCATCATGGTGCATTGATGATGCCAAATATGATGGAACAGCGGTAAATCCGGTCCACACGATGCTAGATTTTCCCAACATCTCATCATGACAGGCAGTTCACATGCCAATGCCGCCAAGTCGAGTTTGTCCCGTCAGTCACATTTTAGGCTGCAACACACCTTTCTTCTTCGATACAATCACTAACTTCAGCTTCACCTCAATGAGTACCCTCGACATAATATTCACCTTCGACCCATCCTGACCTGTACGGTAACCAAACTTCAACCTTCAAACTTTGACAGTCTTCAGCACTTCGTAGCTTTGAGAACAACTTCATTATAGTCTAGTACCCAATTCCAACTGTTCTTGTTACTTAGACTGTCCTTCTTGCTGTTACTCCTGATTAAGGGGTCCTGGTTTGTCCCTGTACTTCTTTAACCTACTTCCATTCACCATGGAAGGTAAAATTTCTCCATTCAATTTAGCTAACTATACTGCACCACCATCAGTAACTCTCTGCACTATGTATGGTCCTTTCCAATGTGTCTTGAACTTCCCCGAGAATTTCATGAATTTACTGTCATATAAAAGCACAAGATCACCATTTTGGAACTGCTTCTTCTTAATGTGTCTATCATGCCATGCTTTTTCTCTAACTTTTTGTACTTGCTACTGGAACCTTGTAATGAATATGTCCTCTTCAAGTTCTAGTATCTTTTCCATCCTTTCTTTCATCATATCTGGTTCATCCATCTCTGTAAAAGCATATATTCTGAGGCTAGGGACAATGTACTCCATGGGCATGACTGCTTCTTGTCCATAAACCAACCTAAAAGGTGTATGGCCTATCAAATTCTTGTAGGTGGTTCTATAATCCCATAGTACTGCTGGAATTCTAAGGTCCCAATCATTTCTGTTAGCATTGCAAACCTTCATCAGAGCATGTTCAAGGATATTGTTAAAGACTTCGACAGTTCCATTTGCTTGAGGATGATAGGCAGTACTCTTCTGATGATATACTTGAAATTCTTCAGTCAATACTTCAATAGTCTTATTTAAGAAATGTGATCCTTGATCGCTCATAAGAATTCTAGGACACCCAAATCTTGACAAGATTTTATCAAAGATAAACTTCATGGCTGTAGTAGCACTACAGGTCTTGATTGGTTGAGCTTCGGCCCAACGAGTAAGGTAGTCAGTTGCTGTAATAATGTATCTTGCTCCGGATTTCTTCGCAGGGGGATTGATAGGTCCAACAAAATCAATAGCCCATTTAGCAAAGGGTTGTAAAGTTACCTGTGGAACTAGAGGCATCTCATCCCTCCTGGATGGTTTTCCTATCCTCTGACAAATTTCACAGCTGTGGCAATACTCTCTTGCATCCTTATGAATTATGGGCCACCAAAATCCGGCTGTCAGAATCTTCTGTGCTGTAGCTTTTCCTGCGTAATGACCTCCTGCTGCGCCAGAGTGTGCCTCAGCCAAAAGTAATGGATTTTCATGCTCCAGGACGCATTTGCGCAGTATTTCATCTGGTCCCATCTTATATAGCTGTTCTGCTATTAAGGCAAATTCAGCTGCTCGAACCACCAGCTGTTTCTTCTGCTGTGTTGTCATTTCGATGGGTGCAAAACCTGTAGACGAATACTGAACAATATCCTAGAAATAATCATCAACACTCTATATGGAAAACAACTGGGCATCAGGAAGAACTTCATCCAAACTAATGGGCTCTTCTCCTGACTCGAGCCTCAACAAGTGGTCAGGACCTAGGTTTAGTCTTCCAGGTTTGACTATGATCTCAAAGTCATATTCCTGAAACAGAATCAACCATCTGCGTATCCTTCCACCTAGCACAGGATTGTTAACCAAATACTTCAAAGCAGAGTGATCAGTGAACATCTTAAAATGAGATCCTAACAGATAATGTCGAAACTTCTGCAATGCATAAACCATAGCTAAACCTTCTCGTTCTATAGTAGTATAATTTTTTTCTGCTGTGGACAGTTTTCTATTTGCAAAATAAATAGGGTGATCGATATTAACTTCACCTGACTGAGCTAATACTATTCCCAGAGCAATGGAGGATGCATCAACATGCACATGAAACTCCTTATTCCAGTCAGGGAATACTAAGATAGGGGTAGTTACCATCTTTTCCTTCAAAATATCCAAGCTTGCTTGACACTCAGGTGTCCATTCAAACCTAATATCTTTCTTGAACTGCTTTTCCATAGGGGCTGTTATCTGAGCATATCCTTTAATGAATTTCCTGTAATAACCAGTATGACCAAGCATAGTGCACAGTTGTTTAACAGACGTCGGAGGTGGAAGGTTCACAATAATGGCTATCTTTGCAGGATCCATCATCAATCCTTGATTACATACAATGTGACCTAGCAGAATTCCAAAAGGGGCACAGAAGATACACTTTTTCAAGTTCAAGGAAATCTGATGTTGTCTACATTTTTCCAGCATAAGTCTTAAACTAGCTATGCGGTCTTTTAATAACCCGAAGATAGTCCAATCATCAAAATAAACTTCTAAGAATTTATGTATGAATTCCTTAAAAGCAGAGATGACTACTCTAGAAAACATGGCAGGTGCATTCTTCAATCCAAAGGGCATAACTGTATACTAGAAGGATCCCATTTCTGTAGCGAAGGTTGTCTTATGTCGATCTTCTGGAGCAATTCTAATTTGATGGTAACCTGAAAATCCATTAGTAAAAGAGTACACTTCTTGACCTCCAACATTGTCTAAAACTTCATCTGTAAAGGGAGTGAGGAAAGGATCATGCAAACAGGCATCATTCAGCTTCCTCAGATCGACACAGATTCTGATTTCTCCCTTAGTCTTCTTGTCTTGCACCACCATAGGACTGACCCACTTGGACTCTTCGACATGCTCAATGATTCCTGTAGCAAGCATCTTATCCAGTTCCATTCATACTTTTTCCTTATACTTAGGGTTCAGCCTATAAGGGCGCTGTTTCACAGGCTTCACATCAGGTTTCAAATGGATCTTTATCACTCCTATATCACCAAGGATACCTTTTATCTCTGAGAACTTCGTCAGAAATAGATCCTGATATTCATGGAGAAGTTGGGTCACCTTGCTTACCATTTCATCATCCCAATAATCTCCAATGGTAGCATACTCAGGGTTTTCTTCTAACCCAATGTTTACGGTCCGCATCTTCAGGGGTTGAGTCACTTTAGGTGCCTCAACGGCTGGTCCATGTACTTCGCAGTGTCCTTCTGACTCAGGAATGTTAAATTTGCGCAGATCGTCATCCTCGTCAATTGCGAGGTTATAACATTCAACTGCATTGGCTTCTTATTCCTTACAATCAGGTTGGTATTCTACTATTTCTTGATCATCAAATACTTTAGTATGGATCAACCTAACAGCTGCATCCAAAGCAGGAGAAACCTCATTAATAGAAAATGTCAGCACAAAACTATCAACAAGACAATCCCAACTTATAGTACCATGGCGAAGCTCAATCTCTGCATACCATTTCTTTGCTATAGGTTCCAGGGTGTGCACAAACCTATGTACCCATTCTTCACGAGGTACATGCATCCATGCCTCATAGCATTGCTCCAAATGTTCTTGAGGACTAGTCTTACCATTAAACCTGCTTCGCACCTCCTGAGGTTGGTCCCTGAATCTTAGGCAAAGGGACTTCTGGCATGCTTCCCAATTATGAATGTACTTTTTGTGACCATTCCACCATCTAGTTTCCGTGGCTCTGAATGCTAAATCCAGAGTCTCCATTTTCTGTGAGTCTGGTACCTGCTCTAAGAATTGCACAATAAACTCTTCTGGGTCTATCGAACCATCAAAAACAGATAAGGTTCTTGTCTGTGAGCCAAGCCATCTGAGAGACTTGGTAATTCTGGCACATCGATGTCCATGTAGCTCATACAGTCTATTCTACCAATTCTCTAGGCCATCATCTGAATCTGTCATGCAGGAACTGTCACACTGCCAATCCATGATACCTTCGGTAGTAGGAGCAAGATAATCTTCTTCCTTCGTTGTGATATTGTAGATGTGGTCCAAAACATCCTGGTATTCATCTCTTACTGGATCTGTGTATCTCTCTCCTTGAGAAGGATCCAATGGAACTATGACTCTCAGTCCTTCCCCTTCGAAAGTCATCTGTCTCTTCTTCAGGTTGATTACTGCATCATTATCTATTGCCCATTCAATGCCTAGTAGTGCTGGATAGGGGTTGCTGTCATCAATTATTTCAATTACCTCAAAGTCTGCTAAGGTACTGACTCCATCAATATCTACTGATACACTAGGGAGTCTTCCTAGGGGCACAATCTTCTGCTGATTGGCTAATCTCAACTGTATAGGGGACCATTCCAGAGTAGGTTTTCCCATTTGTTCCCATGTCTTCTTAGTTAAGACATTTACTTCTGATCCTAGGTCTAGGATGACATCAGTCATGTCATATTCTCCTATTTGAGCATTCAATCTCATTTCCCTACCAGTTCTTCTGACTCTATGAACAGTTTTTTCCTTACCAGAACTTCGCTGAGGTTTGCAAGAAGCAATAAATTTCTGCAACTCATTTAAAGCATTCTGATTTCTCAAGAGCTTCATACAACTCTGTAAAAAGGAGGACAGTGTACTTACTTTATCTGTCGAAGCTTCTTGCGGCTGCAAATGCTGCTGAGGTTGTTGCACAGGTACTAATGAGGTGTTGGGGTCAACAAAGTCTCTCTTGGCTTCCATAAATGTCTCTTTTTCTCTTTCGACATCAAATGCAGGGATTTTTTCTGGGGCCTTCCGAACCCAAGCCTCGACAGGTTGTTTCCCCTTATTCTGCGCTTCCTTCGTAGCTCCACTCCTGGTAAAAACATTAATGGCTGAGACAGGTCATTGCTCCACAACAATCAGCTAAATATTTTTAGTAGGGGCACTATTTCTTTCTTGAATCTTTGCTATCAGCTGCGGGCATTGCTTAATCATGTGGTTGACAGCTCTGCAATATCGACATGTCGTAGTTGGGTTCTGACAGTCTCTGGCTAGATGGTTACAGTTATAGCACACAACCTGGCCTTGACCTCTGCCAGCCATACCACCATGACCACGACCTCCAAAATCTCCACAACCTGATGTACTACCGTGGTAACCATATCCATCATTGCCTTGGCCATCATTTTGTACCCGATAAGCATCGTAAGTTCGTTCTCTCATGAGGTCAAAGCTACGACACTCATCTTCGTTGTGTCCCAATGATTTACAGAACTTACAATAAGGGTTCTTAGGGACTTGCACATACCTCTACAGAAGATAGCAGTCTTCAGGTCAATGATGGCCAGTTGTCCTATAGATCTCACAACATAGAACATTAGGGTTGAACGGGTTTGGTGCACCAGAATTCAGGAAATTTCTTACCATAGGACACTATTCCTTGTCGTGACCCTCTGTCCGACATCATGTACACCAAACCTCTTCGCGAATAGCTTTCCCTTTTTTCATATCACGAAGCTCCAGAGCCATCGCTGCCAACTGCGCTTGTATTTGAGTGATACTAGAATTATCTTTGACAGGGGTTGTTTCAAGCTTCATAGTGATTTCCAAAGCCTCCTACTGATCCACAACCTTCTGTTGCATGAGTGGAGTCTTGATGTGTGGTAATAGAGCTGCGATGAACCATTCCTTATGCTGCGCTGGTCCAATAGTGAAACTGACTTGATCTAGCAGAACTTTGAACCTCTGATCAAAGTCCCACACTGATTCTCCTTGCCTATGCTGGATTTCCTTTAGTTCAGTGATACACTATGACTCTGATTTAGGCTTCTTAAATTCCTTTATCATTGCTTCTTTTATATCAGCCAAGACATGGTTCTAAGTGCTGGAAAACTTCATGAACCAGGTCAGAGCACGGTCTCTAAAAGAAGTAACCAGCTGCACTCTTTTTGTATCTTGATCCGTAATGTTCTTAGCATTCCACACTGCTTCGCATAAAAACCAAAACTGTTCTGGATCCTCTGATCTAGTTCCTTTGAAAACAGGGAGCTTAATGTCGTCATTCATATCGGCCATCACAGATCTAGGGGGGGAGGGAGGGCGATTGGTAGTAGGCGGGGGGGAACTTACTAGGGTAGACTGACCTACGATAGGAATACTTGGGCTAGGGTTACTTTCAGACTGTGACAGGTTCTCAGGGATAATAGGTCTTCCTTGCGGGGTTACCGGAGGGTTTCCAACAGAATGGTTTTCTTCGGGATCTGAGGCTACTGGACTTACGGGGTTAGGCTCAGTATTCTGACCTAGGGTATAGGACCCAAAATTTATCTTGTTCCTTTTGCCACTTCGCAGCAAACCACTTTGCTCGTCGAAGGTACTTTCACTTGCAAACATAAGTTAGTAATACTAAATCTAACAGTCTGATTCAATGAGCAATATACCTTTTTCAGGAAATAGAATTTTAATTCTCAAACTAAATGAATTCAAGTACTTACCCCTTGGTCCTTTGAAGAACTGTCGTTCGACTTCGCTGAAGGACGTACTGGTGTTAATGGCGAACTCCATCACAAATGCTTCAAGGGTTCGCGTTGTCCAGAAATCAACAGCGCGGGATATCTCGTTGTTCACCCTTTTCAATATATCAATTCTTGCAGGGGTCCAATCAAGAAACTGACGTTCTTGGAAGTTCGTCCTTCTCTCTGTTAACCTGGATAACCACTAGTGCAACTCTATGTGGATACTACCAAAGAAAATTTCATAAACATCAGAAAAAACATACCTTTTTAAAAATTTGTTTGCACTATGACGCGGATCTTTGTTCTCTTGTACAACAAATTTTAGATAAGTCTCTTCAATCCAATCACCGAGTTCTTTCACTGAGGGTCTCCAAAACATAGCCCTCGAGGTACGACGTAAGCCCCTCTTGAGTAGATACTGAGTTCAACCAGCAATGGAACCAATTTTTTGGGCTATAGGGCAGACCCGGGATTTCTACCATTAACTTTGCACCAACAAAAGACCCACAGTGTTGGCCCTTTCGGCAACAACCTGTGAACAGGTTGCAGTCTCACCCGAAACAGCTATGGGGTGCCGCAGAATCAGGTTTCTGCAAGTAGAAGAGGGATATTACTGTACCTTTAGCTTCTAAAAAATGATAATCATAAAATGCAGAGCTTTAATAGTTACTTATTTAGCTTCGCGGTTAGATAAATGAAGAGTGCCTTGCTTAACCCTTTACTGGGAATTCCAGCGAAGTTAGTATTTAGCAGTGATCTTACTTATTAGTTATATATTTATCAATGCATAAAATAAATAAAAACAACACAAAAAAAGACACAACACATGATATAACATGGTTCACCCCCAGTTTAGGGGTTACGTCCATAGAACTGTGTGTTATTCAACTCTTTACAAAAACCACAGTTCTGATCTGCGCACTCAGCTACAGATCCCTTCAAGTCCTCAAAGCCGCACACACAGCTACAGGCCTTTGCGCACACAACTGCAGATTTCCTTAATCACCCAAAACCCTCTGTGCACACAGCTGCAGAGGTCATCCACTCACATAGTTGGGACTTAAACTTCTTACAAACAAGCCTTAGCTTCACATCAATTCATCTTACATCAAAAGCCTAAACTGACTTCTTTACAAGAGTGCTTATTTATAGTGCACTTATCACAAAACCATGGGATTAAACCATGGGCATCCCGAACCCTAAACCCTAGACTTAAACCATGGGTTTATTACAAAAGGAAGGTTTTTACTCAACCCCGACACCCCTAAGACTATTTTGAGTCGTAACTCCGCTTACAACTTCCACAAAAACCGCGGAGTTACCAAAATTAGGGACCATTAAGGTGTGCGCCCCAACATGAATCAATTGACCAAGGGAAATGGGAAAGCTATCTTCATATGGACACCGACACAACAACAAGTTTTTGAGAAACTCAAATAGAATATTTGTACTACACAAGTACTTGTGTTACTTGATTTGCATCAGCCTTTAGTGATCACTCAATATGGTCACCCAGTCTCTTTTCATTCTGAAACCTTTAACGACACCGTTAGAAGGTATCCTATGTAGGAAAAGGAACTCTATGCCATTTTGCAAGCCCTTAAGAGATGGAGACATTACATTCTTGGGAAGGAAACAATCATTCTTACTGACCACAAGCCTTTACAGTTTGCCCCGTCCCAGTCAAAGTTATAAACAACTCGACAAATCAAGTGGATTAATTACCTGCAACAATTTTACTTGGTAATTAAGTATCGAAAAGGTAAATCCATCGTCGCAACCTATTGTCTCAGTCAACCATCCATTACTCTAAATTCATAGTAATGAATATGTAGGGATATGACACCACTACTTGGCCTTAATTGTATTCGGTAGACTGTGAATTTTCTACAATTTATCGACAAATTCAATCCGACCCACCTTCCACTACTAACTACTTCTTGAAATATACCTTTCTATACAAGCTTAGACAGCTTTGTATACCGATAGGTGAGCACTGACAAAAGCTCATTTGGGATTCCCACTAGAACAATACTCTGGGAAACTTTGGAGTAGCAGAGACCCTTTCATCCTTTGAAATTTATTTTTATTATCCTTCACTTAAATATGACGAAAACAAGTACATTCGATCATACGTGGTTTGTTCCTTTTCTAAGTCGTTGAATCGATGACAAGGATTGTACACGCCTTTGTCTATTCCTAGTCGACCATGGGAATCTATTTATATGGACTACTTGATGGGATATCCTACTACCAAACATCAGCATGACATGATCTTATATTAGTCGACAAATTTTCCAAGATGTTTATTCTTGTTCCATGCAATAAGGATACGATAACACAAAAAACTGCTCAACTCTTCTTTGAACATGTTTGGAAACATTATCACCTTTCGATGACCATCATTTCCAATAGAGATGCCATATTTTTAAACATCTTTTGGAATACTCCCTAGCAATTGCTCAAAATGAGACTCTCTTTGTCAACAGCTTTCCATCCGCATACATACGTAAATTTGAAAGTTCTAAATCGCTTGGTAGTACAACTACTGCACATGTACAACCACAAGAATGATCAGACATGGGATAAAATTATCCCATATATACAACACAGTTACAATCATGCTCAATACAACACTATGGGCAAGAGTCCATTCGAGATATGTTATGGATTTCAACCCTCAGTTCCCATTGACTTGATCAGTTCATCGAAACAATTGAACAAAACCGAATCTGACTAATGAGAAGTTGAAAAATCATTGAATTTTTGAGACCAAATCTACAATATCCATAAACAAGCAGAGGAAATGCTACAACGAGCTAATGCAAAATCTAAGGCCTGACATGATAAGCATCATACTCCTCATTTATTTCAAATTGGGGATGAGTTCTGGTTTCATCTCAAGAAGGAATGCTTCACTTGTCCATATAGAATGTTGTATCCTTTGTGATATGGTATGTATAGTATCCTTATTTATATTGGAAAAAACGCTTTCCATCTTGGCATTCCTTCATGCTTAGGTCTTCATCCAATATTTAATGTGGATCTACTTTGACCATACCATGCACCACTGTTGGAATAGAATGACTTGCAAAGAGAATAACCCGAAGACATCCATCCAGATGTTTAGGAGCCTCTTCCTTTTGACACCATTGTGGGATGATACATATGCCATACAAGGACGAACGTAATTCCCTTGTTTCAGGTGGATAAATCTGGGAAGCTCCCAACACAAGGAAAGTAGTACTCTACTACGAAACTCACCAACAAGTTTCCCCACCTATAGAATAAAATAATGGGGACCATTGTTTCTTAATAAATGAGGAATGATACACCCAGCAGTTGGCATTGTTATCGAATTTGAGAGGTTCATCATCGACTTCGACAAGTCCACAACCCGACACAACCTCGACAGGTTCAACACCTCGACATGCATCGTCGACACCAATGATTAGCATGAATACGATAGATTGTCTCTCTGTCTTCCAATCATCTGTAACGGTTAAAATTATGAAACATTCCAACTTCTTGTAACTGAACGTAATGGGAAGGAAAACCAAACACTCTTAGCACTCTATACAATAATGTACACTATTGTAATATACAAGAAAAGTATTGAGTATAATAAAACAGTAATGAAATAAAAGTTATTGGTTTTAATTCTTGCATTTTTTGTGTATATATGTTTCTATGTGTAGTGTATTTCCTTATTTTCTCATTATTAATTTGAAATCTCCATAATAGCACTCGATTCATTCAATTGAATTGTTGAATTCAATGCACTAGCATGAACGAGACCCTTTTGGAGAATATCTTGAATTCTGTGCTTGATTTCCTCATTCTCTAGAAGAGAGATTCAATATATGGGCCTATTAACCCAAAAAATCCCTCACTCAGCTCTACATGGCCTTCACCACCCAAGGATGCCCATGCACGACACTCATTTCACCCCAATAGACCCCCACACCCTCAAAAAGGATTAAGAATGAGAAAACTGGCTTAAAAACCTCCAAAAAGATCCTAAATAGTTCTCCTAGGGGCTAAAGCCTCCAAAAAGGGGCTAAAACCCCTCAAAGGAGCTAAAGATAGGGAAAAAGGGGCTAAAATCCCAAAAAGGGGCTAAAGCCCCCCAAAACGCTATAAATAGAGGGGTGGTGGTCACTCTCAAAACACTTCTCCCTTGCATACTGTTATGCTACCCAAGTGGAATCCTTGAGACCCTTTGTCTCTCAAGCCACCCACACTCCCTCTCCTCCATCCTCCATTGAGCCATAGCTCCCTCATCCAAGAGAGGTGCTTCTCTAAGCTAGGGCATGGTGGCCCATTCCATCAAGAGAAGGTATACCGGTGTTATTTTCTGTATTTGCTTCAGTATTTTATTTGCTTTCTAATCCATTGTTTGTTTGCAGGTTTATTGCCTAAATTTTTTTTGCAGGTATTTTGGTTCTAACATTTGTTTGTAGGTAGCTGGAGTTAAACCCTAATAGTGTTTGCAGAGGGGTTTCCAACCATCTTTTCTTCCTTTCTATTCTTTATTTCGTCTCTGTTCATTTTTACTACATTTCACCACTAGGAACCTACCCTTCCTTCCTATAGATGGAAGGTAGCCATTCCTACCCTGTAGCAAGGGAGAAATCCCTGCTACAGAATTGGTGACCATACCGGTCGATCCCACAGGATCCCTGGGCCTGCTTTTCAAAATTTCAAGTTTAGTTTAGTTTTTTTTCCCTAGGTTAATTTTTCTGTTAAATCTAGTTTAAAATCTTGTTTATTTACATTTTCTGTTACTGCTGAGCCTCCACAAGGAAAATCCGAGTCCATTTGGCCACAGTATAGGTTACTCTCGATCGAATCTAACTTTGGGTCACAAAATATCACCTTCTGGAGCAAGTCGCACTTATCGGGCCCAGATAGGGCACCAGGTCGCTCATTTGGGCCTCACAGGTGTGACGAGGTCACCCTTTTACCCCTGAAAGGTGCGATCCCCTTCCAAAAGACAACCTGCTTCTGTCTGCAAAATCTGAGCGACCCCCAGGTCTGTTTCTGGAAAATTTTGGCGACCCCCTTGCCACATTTGACCTGAAACATGCGATCTGTCACTCAAAATTGGGTTTTTAATATTTAAGGACTGTTAGTGTGGCTCAGCCACCTCTATCCATCAGAAATGTTTTATTTTTGTTTCTGTTATTTTAATGACAATTTCATGTACAAAACAAAGTGTAAATTAAATATTTAAATGGGTTAATGAATATAGTTTGACTAAAACTCACTTAAAATCAACAATCTTGCTTACCCTTCCTTGTCTACCCAGTCATCACCCTTCGGGGTATTCTGGGATAAGACGAAGGGCATAGCTCGTATATTAATAGTCACTTCACCCAATATTGTTTGAAACCACTAAAACAGGTGACTTGGAAGGTAGAGGGGGTAGAAAAGGAGGGCTTCTCACAGTGCTCAGCGTCGTCCCTGTTGACCAACCTTGCATCCATAAGGTGACCTGTGGATCTACATATGGGCTTAGTCCCATTGTGTTGAGATCCCAACACCTTCTCCTGGTTGAAGAAGAATATAGGTGTAAGGTAGTCAGCTAGTTAGGCTATCACAATTCAGGATAAAAAATGGTATATGTCTAAAACATTTCTGATTTCGATTTACTGCTTTCATCCATAATGATATGAACTCTATGGAATATTCATAAACCATTTGCAGCCACCAGATAATAGAAAAAAAAAAATACATACACACCATACCATGTAAATCAACCCAACTCAATTCATGACGCTGAGAGAGCCACTAAAATTTATAAATTTACACTAAGTTAAAAATCTGTAGTCTTTGAGGACATAAGTCCCTAAATTCCTTAACCATGGGAAGTACTTGGGCTCAGCCCAGAAACTCATTGTGAGGAGTACCATGGGAACCCCAAAGTAGCTAGCCGCTGAGAGGAATTTCCAAGTGAAACGGGCAATGACCCCCACCGATTGAGTAGCATGCCCATGAGGAAAAAGCCAAGCATTGTCTTTTGGAAATCTTGGTGGCCGATTGAACACCTACAGCCAATAGGAATCCATTGAAACTAGGGTCCAATAATCATTACCATCAATTTAACATTCAAACTTAACACAATTGATCCCTCACGCTCTTCCTCACACCTAAGAGGTGAACCACCACAGTTCAGGTCATTAAACCAAAATTGTAGAGACCATTCTTGATGACCTCTCACACCATCAGAAGGCCACACATCCTTTGATTCAGATTCAGACCCATATTAGTCTGAACCAAACTTGTACACTGCACCATCAAGCCCCATGGATGGTGCAAACCTGGATCCATTTTTTGACATAGCAATTGTTGTGGACCCATGTCCACACCACACACTATCACCAAAAACCTTGTAGGTGACCCCAGCATGGTTATGCAAACTGTGATAAGTTATCTGTCACCACCTATAGTGACTAGTCAAGTTGTCCCACCTGCAACACATGGGGACAGTGGCCCTTCCACGTACACTGCCCCTCCTTTCACACATGGGGGTAGTGGCCCTTCCACCTACACTACCCCTCCTATCATACATGGGGGAAATCGACCTTCCACCCACACTGTCCGTCCCACCAAACTTGGGGACACTAGCCCATCCACAATGGTGCCACAAGTACCCACAGCAATGTAGATGCATTATGCACCTGCAAACCCCAACACCATGGCTGCCCCATCTCACATCAACCTAGGGTCAAGCCTTCCTTTCATGGCACATCTCAACTTTCCTAATTTGGCTCAGTTAACAAATGAACCCATCTGACATCAAACGTTTTGGCCTCCCATGCCAACCAAACTGCCCACAGATATTCCCAAGTTTGAAGGGAATGCAAGGGAATGACCCCAAAACCACATCATGACATTTCATCTATGGTGCTCATCAAACAACATCGTAGATGATTCGATTAGGCTAAGGCTATTCCAATGCACCCTCACAGGTGCTGCAGCCAAATAGTACATTAAGCTACCACAAGCCAAGTACCCAGATTTCAACTCCCTGGCTTTCATGTTCCTGTAATATTTCCAACTCCTTGTCAGATATGACGAAGGGGTTGAGATCTTGTTATCTTGCCTCCAGAACACTGCGACCACATAACCGACCACATAACTGACCACATCCACGAGTGGTGGCGATGCTGTAGTTTGTGTAAGATCCAACTTGACGACAGGATCTTCCTAGATTGGTTCCTCAAAACCTTACTCCCACCTATAGCAAAGGACGTCGCATTCGAACGTCCCTAATCCGAAGAGGAGGCCATCTTGAAATCCCAGCAATTTGATCTGATTTATCCATAGTCTAGGTACCTTTACAATGTCATCCTAGATGCTCCCCATTTGGGCACTTCTCATAGGGATGCACTGGGGGAATTCGATGCTGCAGATAGCATCATAGGCTCAGTCTCTCACCAACCACATCACCATCCAACACCACCTGTAGTACCACCACAACCAAGCAACACTACTAGTGTTGCCTACCAAAACGAAACTTTGGACTATGCAAGAATGAAGTCCCAGTCCGGAGCCACAACTTCTTACGCACAACCTATGCCACCACAGCAGGCTCAGGCCTTAGCTTGGCCAACATAGCAATACGCGGGGCAAATGCCCACATTTGTGGCACCACCACCCACCTAAATCTACTATTCACCACCAGTGCAAGCGGTTCAAGCCTCCGCCCTTGCTCCACTCGCTCCATTGGGATAGGTGTTTGCACAACAAAATCGTCCCAACCATCCAGCCCCCAATAATCAATAAGGGAAAGCTAGGAATAATTGACCCTGAAACCAAGGCAACAATCAACTACAGGGAGGTGGTCAACAACCAAACCTTCCCAACAATTCCGCAACAAACCAAGCAGCCCAAAATCCTCCATGACCAAATGCACTGAGACGCAATGCCTCGTTGTGTACAAACCAACCATGCACACTCTATGAGGTCTATGGGAACTACACATTCGAGTGTCCCTTCATGGGTCGCGCTAAGCAGGCCATTCAGAATGAGGTTTAACATGCCACCAACACAACGGACCAAGCCCAACCTAACCTAGAACCACAAGGACCTCCTCCTATGGTACTTCAAAACCCATTACTAGTCCAAGGATTGGTGGCAACCGCACGCCCTCCCCAACCCAATCCCAATGCTCTAGGGGCACCTCCCACAGTAGAAATAGGTGTCCACCACCTGCTAGCTATGAAAACTGAAGAGGTCAATCTACAAACTAGATGAAATCAGTACGGAACCAACATCGGACCCACTGATACATCAGTGGCATCAATGTCTAAAATAGTTAATGCACCTCTTCATTTACCCCCATTCCTGCGCCCCCCCATACGCCGAGTTTCCAAAAACGCAATGGCTAGACATACTTTCAGCTACGACATCATGGATGATTTGGCCCAAACACCAACTGCCATGTCCATTCTTGAGGTACTCAAAATGTGCCCAATGCAGCGGAAATCCTTACTCGCCACCCTTGGGGCCATAGACCCCTCCGACTCCAAGTTGATCACATTCGACTCAGAGAATGGAGAACCTCCAATGCCATCAACCATTGCCTTTCAAATCCCTGTGTCTATCCGGAATTTGGTTGTGCACCGATGCATAGTGGATGAGGGGGCATCCATGTGCGTTATGTCTACCCTAGTTTGGCAGAAACTTGGATCCCTAATTCTACAACAATCCTCCACAACTCTGCAGGCTTATGATGGTCATCCCACTAAATCCCAAGGAATCCTCCCCCATGTCCCCATCGCATTAGCTGGGAAGAGAGTTTTGATTGACATAGAGGTTTTCAATGCTCAATTGGACTATAACCTTCTCCTTGGAAGAAGTTATATGTACTCCATTAGAACTGTCATCAACTGTCTTCCGTCTCATGATGTTCCCCACGAAGGGAAAATTGTGTCGGTTGACCAGCTTACTTATCACAATCCGTAAGGGCTAACGACACCCGCCAACGTTATCTCTACGATCAACACCATCGATCCGCAAGGGATGACCACACACGTGAATGTTATCCCTGCAGTCAACACCATTGTTGACAACATACCAGCCTCCCCATTGTTGAATGTGGGCCCTGGGTTGTTTGTCGATACCACCATGATGGATCCTTTCTCCTTAGTGTCACCACCACCAATGCAAAATGAGGCTGCAGACTTGTGCATGCTCTCATCCAACACTGCTACACCCAAACAACAACCGCAGCCGCAACCCCAACCACAACCATAACACCATCCACAGCCGCAACATTATCCACAGTTGCAACATTATGCGTAGCCGCAACATTATGCGTAGCCGCAACCACAAACTCACCCCCACATACAACCATCAGGGACTTATCTGGGATCCTCTCTAGTCCATACAATTCCCTTCCTCTTTCCCCCGCCTGGTGTCATGAGTAAGCCAGTAATGGCCACCCTAAACCTACCCAACTTTACATTGGGAATTGCTGTGTGGTATCTTGATCTGCCAGCTCAACCACCAATGCCCCAGGTATTCTTGACCCCCATGAAACCCATTGTAGTTGAGTCTCACCCTCCACCTGGCCTGTGAAAACCAACCACCGCACCCGCACCCACACTGATCCACCCAAAAAGGGCCAGGGGTAAGAACACGAAAGCCACCACAGAGCCTCGACAGACCCTGCCTTGCGTCGTCTATGAGGAACAGGGCCATCCAACTCAAAACATTCTTGAGATTCCTATAATTTGTGCATATTTGGACGCCATGGATACAAACGAAAACCGCCCTGTGGTTGAGCTTCCAAGCACGCCAACAATGTTTAAGAAACAAGTCACTGAGAACAAACCATGCTTACGCCCTCTGCAGTTTGTATGGACACTATTCTCACCACTGTCAAGACTTTCCCAATTTTCGAATGGCTTTAGCTAACCTCCATCAAAATTCCCTTGAATCTGAGATCACCCTAATCGAAGAAGTTCACCCCACACCTCCTTCTTTAGACACCATGTCCATTTACATGATGTCCAGTTCTATTGACCCACTTATCTCCACCGTCAATGGCAGTCCATTAGACCTGTCTCTTCGTTGCTTCTATAATGATGAGGAGATACTTGAAGCCTTGAATGCCCTAGAATACCCATGGGATGACATGCACCATTGCTCGTTCTTCCTCCCCGAAGAACTTGTGTCGCAGTCTGACCAGTTTTCCATGGAAACCAAAGATTTCATTCATGGGAAAGTTGACTAGTTCAAAAACCCCATTCCAGCACCAGACTCCTTTGAAGAAGGGAACATGGCCAACATCTCACCAACCATCAAAATCAACATCTCAACCAATCCCGAGGTTGTTGAAGAAATCATGCTGGCGGAATCCTGCTCCCCGGAAGAATTCGCTACCTAGAAATATCTCTTCCAAGAATTCTGCGACATCTTTTCCTGGTCTTACACTGGAATTCCTAGCTTGGATCCATCCACCATGGAACACCACATCGACACATGGCCCTTTGTGGCCCCCGTACGTCAAAAGCAACGGCCCATCCATCCTTCCAAAGTGGTCGCAGTCAAAACTAAGATAGAGAAGCTACGCATAGCCGGCTTCATTTACCCCATTGCCTACACCACTTGGGTTTCTAATCCTATTCCCGTGAATAAAAAACAAGGTACCATCCACATTTGCATAGAATTCTATGATCTCAATGGGGCATGCCCCAAAGACAAATTCCCAACACCCTTCATCGATCAGATTATCGATGCCTACACCGGACATGAGTCCTTTTCCTTCATGGACGGATTTTCTGGATATAACCAAATTCAGATCCAGAAAGAAGATCATTACAAGACTGCGTTGACAACCCCATGGGGCACATTCGCATATCGATTCATTCCCTTTGGCATAAAAAATGCTGGAGCCACCTTCCAGCGTGCCATGACATATTGTTTCCATGACATAATTCACATCATCTTGGTCTACCTAGACGACCTTACCGCTCGATCACCAAAACAATCCCAACACATAGATGACTTGTGGCAAGTATTTTTACGTTGTCGCAAGTACAAAATTCACCTGAATCCCCTCAAGTGCATTTTCTATGTCCCAATAGGCCGTCTACTCGGATTCATCATATCCCACAAAGGGATAATGATAGATCCCCTCAAAGTTCAGGCTATCCTTGATTTTCCTTCCCCAAAAACTTGGCACCAACTACAAAGCCTCTAAGGTAAGGCCAAATTCCTTTGCCGCTTTGTACCAGAGTATGCGACAAAAGCTTACAGATTCATTTTCCTGCTCTGCACAAAAATCCCCTTTGTTTGGGTTTAGCAAGCACAAGAATTGTTTGATGCACTCAAGCAAGCCCTGGCTTTTGCACCATTACTCTCAGCACTAGAATTCACTTGAGACTTCATTCTCTATGTGTCAGCCTTGGAAAATGCCATTGCTGGAGTCTTGGTCCAAGAAGACTATGCTCTCCATGAGCACGTGATTTACTACATCAGTTAGAAGCTAACAGGACCCCACTACGGTATTCACCCAAGGAGAAATTGGCCCTTACCGTCGTCTTCTCATATCATAAGTTGTGCCACTACATCATCACAAGCCATACTTGTGTAGTGGCTGATTCAAACCCAATGCGGTACCTTTTAAGGCACCGCCTTCTATAAGGCCGAGCAGCTAAGTGGGTAGTCATTCTCCAAGAATTTGACCTAGAGTTCGTGTCCCCAAAAAGCACAAAGGCACTCGCACTAGCCATGCTCATAACTGATCTGCCCCCATTAACCACATCATCACCCCCCAAGTAGGATCTCCCTAACAATTTCCTATTCGTCATATCCACGAAAGACCCATGGTATGGGGACATCCTTCTTTATTTATGAACACAGAAGTTTGTAGCGCACATAAATTGTGAGGATAGGTGACACATCTGACATCAAGCCATTCACCACTTACTGATTGGAGATGTTTTGTATCATCGAGGCATTGATAACATCCTATGAAATTACCTCACCCATGACAAGGCTGAGACCATCCTCAACGATTGTCATAGTGGAGCCTGTGGTGGCCACCTTTCAGGCCTGCCAACTACCCAGAAGATTCTACGCGCTGGGTATTTTTGGTCCTCCATATTCATTGATTGCATAGAGGCAGTCAAGCATTGTCGAAGCTGTTAGCTCTTTGCCCCAAAGACAAGAACCCTCCCTAAACAATTACACCCCGTAGTCACATTCGGTCCTTTCTTCAAATGGGCAATCGACTTCATGACAATCAACCCTGTCTCGGCCAATGGTCATAAATACATCATTATGGCAGTCGATTACTTCACTAAGTGGGCCGAGGCCATGCCCACATTTGATTGCAAAAGTGAAACAGCAGCGCGCTTCTTCTTCAACCATGTTATTTCATGTTTTGGTGTTCCTAAACAATTAGTCTCAGACCATGGAGCACACTTTCAAGATGCCATATGGGCTGAATTGTCAACCATGTTGAAATTTGAACACCAATACTCATCTTCCTACTACCCCCAGGGAAACGACCAAGTTGAAGAAGTCAACACAATGATCAAAACAATGCTCCAAAGGATGGTGGGAAACCATAAAACCAACTGGAATCACATGCTATTCTCTGCCCCATGGGATTATCTCACATCCACAAAAGCCGCAACCAGTTTCACTCCTTTCCGCCTAGTACATGGCGTTGAATCAGTACTCCCTATAGAGTGCCAAATCCCATCCCTCTGTCTCATGGTAGAACTCCTCCCTGACACTTCGCCTTTATAAGAATGACTCCTACAACTTGAGCAAACCATATAAGACCATCGAGCTTCCCTCCAAGCCATTGAAGCAGCGAAAACATGGTCAAAGGCCCACTATGACTCCTATGTCCACCATCGCACCTTCAGCAAAGGCGATATGGTTCTAGTCTACAACCAACCCAATGATAAGTTGGGAAAAGGCAAGTTCGAGTCAATGTGGTATGGCCCATACGTCATCCACCGTTGCCTCGAAAAATGGGCATATACCGTATTGACTCTGATGGACAACTCTTGGAGAACCCATGTAACGGGCTGTACTTCAAGAGATTTTACGCTTAACATCACCAATGAGTCTCTTGATTTTCTTTTCTTATTTTTTAACATTTTTTTTCCACAAGTCAGGGAAGCACCATTAGCTTCTAATCTAAAATCACCCAGAACCTGTTCGAGACACCTCTCACACCTTCAGGCTCAAATTTCTATCTCCTTATGAGACCATCGTCTCATGTTTAACAAACAAATTTCAGGACTGCTCCCCAGAAGTTACCTAGATTTATGAGACATAGCATGGCAATGCAAGTGTTTGTGGACCTATACTTGAATCACTCTTTCCTACCACTACTCATGTAGGGTTTCGAGCCACCACCCATTAAGGAACAACATTTTTATTTTTGTAACATATAGCGTCTACTTCATACACCACACCTTATGCGGATCTCTGGACCATTTTCATGGAAACGAATTATTTCTCTTGCATGTATTTGGTGTATAATTGCCCCTGAACTTGCACTCACATCACATGTAGTCAAGTCTATCCACCACAATTCACACATAACTCTCTTGACCTCTGTCCAAGAGCCACCTCGGTTTGCATGCCTTTGTCGCATCGATTCACGTGCCTCTACCACGATCTATCCCATGCATGTATTGGTATGTTTTAGAGCCATCTGCTCCATCCATACTGCATGGATGACCTTTGGACCACTGTCCACCATCCCGACATGGGGAACCGCCTGTGCCACCATAATCAGTCGACCATACTAGAGTTTCCTTTAAGCTCTTTTCTGGCTTCTAAAAGAATGAAAAAATCGTCGAGCGCAACTGCTTCCTTTCCCACTTGTTAAAGGATAGGAAAGGGAATGTACATCATCTCGTTTACCTCCTTTTATGAACCATGTAGACCATCACATGAAAAGGACCACCTTGGCATATTCAAGCCAAGACCATTCCCCTCTGCATACTTTTATGCTTTCTCGGGAAGAGGGGCCGCAGTCTATGAAAAATCTCACCATGGGTTGTCGTTAAGATCTTTTCCATCCTTCTCATCAAGAAAATATTGCCGAGCAAACTTGGTTTTGTTCATGCTCGTAAAAGTATCTGAATGACCGTCCAGTCAGTATAGGTTTAACCTTTTCCGGCCTGATTGGACCACCAACGGTAAAGAAGTCTCTCATCCCCTACAGGATGGGAAAGCTCTCCTATGTATACTTTTATCCATTTTCAGGCACAGGAGACTACCAACGAAAAAGAGCCCCCACTGGAGTCTTCTTCATGCTTTCAGACTCTCTAAAATTGAAAGCACCATCGAGTATTTACTTTCTCGGGATCGCCAAAAATCCATGAAATCGTACCAAAATGGTGTCTCTAGACACCACCCCACAGAAAACAGTTTGGTAGCATTCCCACTTTGGGTCACCTTTGTTTAGATTACTCTGCAATGTTTCCTCCTTGGATCCCATCAAATATCAAAAGTGTTTACCTCCCCCAAGTATTTCCCATCTGCAGTGACATTTCTGGTATTACAGCTATGATCCCATTCCCATGAGTTACTTTCATTTGTTGCCTGGTCCGCCTTGCCATCATACTCTGAAAAAAGGAAGTTTGAGTCTACTACACTCCCCCTACCCTTGTTCAACTCTTCCCCCCCCCCCCCCCCCTTTCAATGGGTCAGTCCGCAGATTGTCTCACACCTTTCAGTTATCTCCCTCACTCTTCTGGTCAAGGAAACACCATTTCCTTGACTAGGGGTAGGTCTCCCTATGTCAACGACAACACACATATTCCATAGGATAGACCCATAGGTCCCTATATCTTTCTTTCATTAACCTCATTGATGATTTCCTTAGACCACTTGAGAGGATTCCTTAGTGCCTCTCGGGATGGTTTTTTCTCACATGCTCGACTCCAACTACATCATTGCACCATTGAGATTCGTACAGGGTTTGGTCCGTGCAGTATTTGGTCGAACACCCTGGATGTCACCTGACTCTAGCACATTGATGAGTCTATTTGAGGGACGTAAATGGGTTTATGCCCCTTGTGATTTTTGGTTTGCATTGGAGACGGTGTTCAGAAGCCCCAGCAATGCTTCTATATATATTTATGATTGATGCAGCATACTTGTACCACAAAGACTCTGACTCTCCATCAGTGAGTCCATACAACTATGTACCATTCTAGATTCAGCAGGTGATCATTCATGAAGATATATCATTCCATGAGAATGCCATGGGTCCATCCAATGTAGCATTTCTTTAGATCAGTATTGTATTCAGCCTCTCATTAAGGAAAGCACTATGTATCATCAGTTGTATATGATCGACTCTTGTATTCTAGAGCATAGGTCACATTGTTATTTTGACATTGTCACGAGCATGGGGATGCCCGCCTCATCCATATACATGTCACACATTATTTGTATCTCACCCATTGATGGGAACCATATTAATACAAAAACCAAAAGCCACCATGCCCTAGCCCAGGAAGCACCACCTCGCCACAGAAAATCCTATGATGTCCATCGGCCATACGATGATCTCATGCCCTCACACATCAAGGGGCAATATATTAACCCAAAAAATCCCTCAATCAGCTCTACATGGCCTACACCGCCCAAGGACACCCATGTACAACCCTCATTTCACCCCATTAGACCCCCACACCCTCAAAAAGGTTTAAGGATGAGCAAAAGGGCTTAAAAACCCCCAAAAAGAGCCTAAATAGCTCTGGGATAAAGCCTACAAAAGGGGATAAAACCCTAAAAGGAGCTAAATATAGGGTGGAAGGGTGTGGAAATTGAACTAGGTGATAGATTAATTTTACTCACAACAATTAACAATTGATCATGCAAAATTACTCACAAAGAGACTGAAAATTGGAGCTGAACACTAAACTGTATTAACTTAGTGTACAATAGCCAACCCTATAATAACATAGGATGCTGAATAAATAGAATACATCAAGGATTCTAATGCATGAGGAGCAAATCAAATATAGCATAAAGAAGGCTTACTAAAAATAAGCAAATCCCCCATAGGTGTAAAAAGTTGATCCCAAATATGTCATGGAGCTCACGAATTGGAAAAATGGCTTAGGCAAGCTAAAGATTGGTGGAATGGCATCTCATACATTCTTTTTCATGGAGAAAAGAGAGGAGGATGTGTAGGACAAAAAACTAGTCAACCTCACCTAGTCTAGCTTTTCCTTTTGCCTTAAAACACTGAAAAAGCAGGGAATAAAGCAGAAAAAGCAGAAGGGTGCCTAGGAGGCCAGGAATAAAGCAGAATTGATTCCTTTAGCTCTCCCATGCACTACATGAGTCAAATAAGGAAAGTTTTACCATTATGGATAGGCAAATGACAACTTTCACAAGGTGGGACACATGAACTAGGCTAATAAGACAAAAATACTTAAATTAATGTCTAAGTGGGTAAACTATGGGTTGATTATTCTAAAACCCCCCCTTAATCCTGAATTATGAGTAATATATTAGAAAATTATAGGGCCTAGCAACAAGGCTTAGTCACCCTTTACATACTGCATGTCCATTTAAACAAGGAAAGAGGCAAAACCAACTTGGGAAAAATCCTCCCTTAAACATGGACTGTAAAACAAAATTGTAGAACCTTGTCTTCACTCATGCTTCACAGCATGATCAGAAATCCCCAACAGTGATTTGAGATTACTGAAGGTCTTCTCACAAAATGCTTTGGTGAATATATCAGCTACTTGTTCTGAAGAAGAACAGAAGAGTAGGTGAATCGTGCCATCATGCACAAGTTCTCTGATGTAGTGCATATGGATCTCAATGTGTCTGGTTCTCTGCTTCTGAACTGGATCCTTGCAGATTCGAATGGTACTCTATTTATCACAGTAGATGGTAGTTGAGTACTTTGGTTCGAAGCCACACTCTCCAAGTAAACCCTGCAACCATAAAGATTGAGTTGCTGCATTAACAACTCCTCTGTACTCTGCTTATGTAGATGAGAGTGCAATGGCACTCTGTTTCTTGCTTGACCAGCTGATTGGCCCTTTTGCAAGCATGAACACATATCCTAATGTGGACTTTCTATCTGTGCTATCACCTGCCCAATCACTGTCAGTAAATCCAATCAAATCAAGATCAGATTTTTCTTTATAGAAGATCCCATGTGTCCTTGTTCCCTGAACAAAGTTAAGGATCCTTTTGGCTGCTTTCCAATGGAGCTCTTGAGGCTGATCCATGTATCTAGAAGCCACACTTACTGCATAACAAAGATAATTTATAGTATGTTTCAGATACAACAAACATCCAATCAATTTCCTATACAGTGTATTGTTTACCATAGGTGAAGAATCAGCTTCTTCCAGCTTCACTCCTGAAAGGAAAGGAGTTTTGCTTGCTTTGCAATCCTTCATTCTGAATTTGTTCAGCAAGTCCAAGGTATATTTGGACTGGTGCACCTTGATTCCAGCTTTTTTTTGAGAAATCTCAAGCCCCAAAAATTGACTTAAGAGCCCCAAATCTGTCATGGAGAAGGCTTGGTTCATAGCTCCTTTTAAGGAAGCAATCTCAGCCTTTGAGCTTCCTGTAATGAGGAGGTCATCAACATATAACAAAATGATCATTAATGAACCATTAACTAACTTCAAATAGACATTTGGATCTGATTTGCACCGAACAAAATTCAGTGATAGCAAGAAGCTATCGATCTTGGCATACCAAGCCCTGGGGGCTTGCTTTAGCCCTGGGGGCTTGCTTTAGCCCATACAATGACTTTCTCAAACTGCACACAAGAGAACGGTTAGTAGAAAAACCTTGAGGCTTCTGCATATATATCTCTTCAGTGATATCTCCATTCAGGAAGGCACATTTTACATCCATGTGATGTACCTCCCATTGCCTTGAGGCTGCAATGGCTAAGGCTAGCCTGATGGAATCCATTTTTTCCACTGGGGAAAAAGTATCATTGTAATCTATGCCATGAACCTGTGAGTAGCCCTTGGCTACCAATATGGCCTTGTACTTTAGTGGTGAACCATCAGCAGCAAATTTGGTCTTATAGACCCACTTACACTGTACTAGTTTTCTCCCTGGAGGAAGATCCACTAGCTCCCATGTGTTGCTCTTCTGGAGTGAGCTGAACTCCTCCTTCATGGCTGTTTTCCATCTTGGATCTCCTGCTTCTTCTTCATATGTTTGAATATCAGAATACACCATCAAATAGCATTTTTCATCAAACATAGGAACCTTGATGCACATACCACTCTCAAATTGAGATCTAGTCCTCCTTGGGTAATTGGGATCCCCAACTAGCTCTCCCGCTGCATGTAGTGTCTTGGCTGCCCATTTTGGGCTTGTAGGGATGTTAGGGTCTGCAATAAACTCATCTCCATCAGACAAATCAGAATCAGCATGTTCAACAAACTCTTTACTTACTTCTTGAGGTTCAGGTGGAGAAGAGGCTTCTCCAACTTCCACTGCTGTAAGGGGTTCTTCTTCAAACTGAACACACCTTTCAATGAAGGCTTTGTTTGTGCTCAAATTTATCAACTTGTACTCTTTTGAATCTTCAGATTATCCAACAAAAAGACACTCTTGGATTTGGGGCTGCAAAGCCTTCCTCTTCTCTGTTGGAATCCTAGCCCAAGCCTTTGAGCCAAAAATCCTGAAATGGGTCACATCTGGCTTGTGCCCACTCCATGCTTCGAAGGGAGTTATTCCATCAAGATGTTTGTGAGGCACCCTATTCTAAATATAGGCTGCATATTTGATAGCTTTGGCCCAGTACTTTGGTGGCAAAGTTTTGGCCTCCATCATGCATGTTGCCATCTCCTTCAGTGATCTGTTCTTCCTCTCTGCAACACCATTTTGCCGTGGTGTGTAAGGGATAGAATGCTGCATCTGCACAATAGTTAATAAAATTAGACTTTACATACTCACCACCATTTTCATGTCTGAGGGCTTTGAGTTTCCTTCTAGACTGGTTTTCAACCAAAGCCTTAAATACTTTGAATAGTCCAAAAACTTCAGACTTGTGTTTCAGGAAGTGAACCCAGCAATACCTAGAAAAGTCATCAATGAAATTCAATGCATATTTGGCTTGACTCATGGACATATGAGGGAATGGGCCAGAAACATCACTATGGATCAGCTCGAGGGGTGCAGAGGTTCTCTCATGACTAGCTCTCTCAAATTTATGCTCTTGGTGTTTTTCTAGGATACAACCTTGGCAGACTCCTTTGGAAAATTTTATCTTGGGAAACCCTATGACCATCTCTTTTGCACTAAGATCAGAAAGATATTTGTAGTTTAGGTGGCCAAATATTTCATGCCAAATCTTGCTTTCTTCATTAGCATGAATTAGAAGAGCAGAGGGGTTTGAGTAGGGTAGGAAGTGTGAGAACATGTATACCTTTTGAGCATGATTTGCAACTCCTTTTGCAATGACTCTACCACTTGAGATCTCTGTGATCTCAACTTCATCAGGGGAGAAGATGAATTTCTTAGGAGACCAAGTGTGGGTCATCTGGTACACTGATAGGAGGTTGGAGGCAAGACCAGGCACATACAGCACATTGCTGAACTGACCATGATCAAGATCTATCCTTCCTTTGCCTAAACTTTCAGTGAGAGCGTCATCTCCCAGTACTATTGATGGTCCTTTCGACCTGTCAAGTGAGGAGAAAGCCTCCTTGGTCGAAACCATGTGTCTTGAAGCTCCAGAATCGATGATAAAACTGGGTGAGCTTGATGTGCCAGCAACCAATGCATGAACTCTCTCTCTGTCATATAAACTTGATCCTCCTTCTCTCTTCCTTGAGCTTTCTGGAAGGGAGATGCCATTCTTCTCCAGGAGTTGGGTCAGCATATCTATTTTCTTCTTCATACAAGAGCTTTCAGTGTGATTTCCCTTATTGCAGTATGCGCACTTGCTCATTTCACCTTTGTTTTTCTTCTTCTGGTAGTTCTTCTTGGGACCTTGTGGATCCTCCGGAGACTGTTTCTTGTCTCTCTTTTGCTCAGGTGGATTTTTAGCTTTATTTTTTCCTTTTGAATCCACCTTCAAATCTACAGCAATCAAAGCTTGATCTTTGGATGGTTAGATGGTGCCCATCATCACCATCTTGTCCTGTTCTTGTGTGAGAGATTCCATGAAATCTGCAAGGCTAGGCATCTTCCAGGTTCGAGCTGTCAGTTTTGTGGCATAGAAGGTCGAAACAAACACTGAATAGTCAGGGCCTAGCTTCGAGAGGATGGCCAGGACGAGATGATAATCTTTCTTTTCGATCCCACACTATTTCAGCTGCAAAACTAGTGCTTTGAACTTGGAGAAATATAGCTGCAGGGATTCAAAGCTATTTGCACTCAGAGAAATCAGCTCATTTTTTATTTGATGTCCCCTCATCTCATCTGTCTTTCCAAAAATATCAGCAATATTCTCCCATACTTCATTCGGTGATGTCAATCCATCAAGATGGAAAAGGAGGTCTTTGGAAATACTCAGACACAGGAGACCATAGGCCTCATCCCTCCTGTTGTGCCATTTTATCTTCTCTGCAGCTACATTGGGCTCTTCTTCTGTTACCATAGTCACCCTGTAGAGGCCTTTCTCTCTCAACAGTATCTCCATCTCTGCTTTCCATTCAAATAAATTTAAGGGATTCAAGATAGTTTTCTGTGATTGATCCATAGCTTAGAAAATCTGTCCCGGCTGTCAGCAGAAGGCTCCCAGTCACTGATGTCGAACCTGCAATTTTTTTTTTGAAGGAGAGAAACAATATACAATGGATCTGATACCATGTGGAAATTGAATGAGGTGATAGATTAATTTTACTCACAACAATTAACAATTGATCATGCAAAATTACTCACAAAGAGACCGAAAATTGGAGTTGAACACTAAACTGTATTAAATTAGTTTACAATAGCCAACCCTGTAATACCATAGGCTGCTAAATAAATAGAATACATCAAGGATTCGAATGCATGAGGAGCAAATCAAATCTAGCATAAAGCAGGCTTACTAAAAATAAGCAAATCCCCCATAGGTGTAAAAAGCTGATCCCAAATCTGTCATGGAGCTCACGAATTGGAAAAATGGCTTAGGCAAGCTAAAGAGTGGTGGAATGGAAGCTCATACATGCTTTTGCATGGAGAAAAGAGAGGAGGATGTGTAGGACCAAAAACTAGTCAACCTCACCTAGTCTAGTTTTTCCTTTTGCCTTAAAACACTGAAAAAGCAGGGAATAAAGCAGAAAAAGCAGAAGGGTTCCTAGGAGGCTAGGAATAAATTAGAATTGATTCCTTTAACTCTCCCATGCACTACATGAGTCAAATAAGGCAAGTTTTACCATTATGGATAGGCAAATGCCAACTTGCACAAGGTGGGACACATGAACTAGGCTAATAAGACAAAAATACTTAAATTAATGTCTAAGTGGGTAAACTATGGGTTGATTATTCTAAAAAAGGGGATAAAAGCCAAAAAAGGGGCTAAAGCTCTAACCAGGGGCTTAAAACCCTAAGAAGCCCCCAAAAAAACTATAAATAGAGGGGTGGGGGTCACTCTCAAAACACTTCTCCCTTGCATATTGTTATGTTGCCCGAGTGGATTCCTTGAGACCCTTTGTCTCTCAATCCACCCACACTCCCTCTACTCCATCCTCCATTGAGCCATAGCTCCCCCATCCAAGAGAGGTGCTTCTCCAAGCTAGGGCATGGTGGCCCATTCCATTAAGAGAAGGTATACCAGTGTTATTTTCTGTATTTGCTTCAGTATGTTATTTGCTTTCTAATCCATTGTTTGTTTGCAGGTTTATTTCCTAACTTGTTTTTGCATGTATTTTGGTTCTAACATTTGTTTGCAGGTAGCTGGAGTTAAACCCTAACAGTGTTTGCAGAGGGGTTTCCAACCATCTTTTCTTCCTTTCTGTTCTTTATTTCATCTCTGGTCGTTTTTACTACATTTCACCACCAGGAACCTACCCTTCCATCCTATAGACGGAAGGTAGCCATTCCTGCCTTGTAGAAAGGGAGAAATCCCTACTACAGGGCCCATTAGGTAAATATGCATCAAGGATCATATTGATTGAATTATTAACCTGACAAAGTAGAGGCACCCCAGTAGGTGAGTTGAATATGTCTTGATATTATTCCAAGACTTTGTCCACTTTCTTCTATTATGTATAAAGGCCTTGTGTGGAGTCCATATATGTGGTTGTGACTTTCCATTCACTATGCGAATGAATATGAAGAGGACACATTTTTCAATTTTGGAGATGACCTTCTTGCAATTCTTAGAGGAGATCAAAGATATTGCAATAGGTGGAGCTACCTTTGGTATCATGTATAGTTTTATATCCAAAGTAACAATGGCACTATGAGGTCTAGCCTCATATACAACATGACATTTCCACATATATAGACGGCATAAAATAACATCACAAAATTCAAGAGGGGAAATGTCACACATACCTCATCATTAAAGGGCATGATGCCATAGGACATGAAGCATTTTTGGTTGATGTAGAGATATTATCCATGTCTGAGCCATGTGATGTTGTATGGTTGTGGGTGTGGCATTGTAAGCATATATGATTTCTTGATGACCTCTACTAAGATGAAGTTCATTTGGATTCAACAATCAATAATTAAATGTAGCAAAACACCCTTTACCCACATATGTGAGTGAAAGAGGTTCTCAACTTCCCTTAAATCCTTTGGTTCATTGTGCTAGACATTGGAGGTAGTGACTGTGGAACTGGGTTCTACATTAATGATCCACTTCCCCATATCTGGATTTGAATCAGATTGAAATCCTAGATCTTACTCTTAGTATTTCAGCTTGACCACCAATGACTTCTTCAAGCGACATTCATCATTCTTTTACTAAGGTATTTTAGGGAACTTGCACCACTTCCCAGTGTCTTTCTATGTCTTCCCATTACCCTTCTTTTATTGCAGCATAGAATGGTTGTATTGTGGTTGTCCATCTTTTCTTTTCCCTTTTTCCTATGGATTAGGGATATTTTTTCCCTTCTTCTACTATGTTTCATCCACAGATCCAAAATCCTAATTATTATTCTACTTAAATTTTTACTCAATGTTGATAGGATAAATACAAGGCGCTCCCAGTGACAGATGACCAGAACATCTATTTCTATTTGGATGTCCCTATGTAGAACCACACAATATTATAATACCATATGTCTCTTATATTTTTTTATACTCATCTTGGTGTGTAAGGTATGGAATGTATTTGTGAACTCTGGCACTATTTGGTCCCTCTCCTAACACGGTGTCGTCCATCTTGTGTACTAGTCATCATCTTTTTGACAAGGTAATATTGTTGCTTAAAAACATCCATAAAAGAGTCCCAAGTTGGAATGACCCCAAATATTTCAAACTCCTCTGTGGAGTTTTACTCATAGTGAGTCTCCTGCGAAGTTTTTACATGGGGGACATCCTTAAGGAGTGTAAAGCCAATATTTTCCTTATTGGAAAAAATGTGGACAGAGAAATACCCTTATAATATATTTAACCATTTTTCAAAGCATCCACATCTATCTGACCTTCAAATACGAGGATATAAAAATCAACTTCTACCTTGAAGGGGATATGCCTCCTAAGTGACCGCTTGACGAATACATGTATGTACTTGTTGGCAATCATCGAATGGTCTAGGAAAACATATCTATCATCTTGCCCTTTTGTGATGAAAGGGATTCCTCGAGAAACAAATTAATCAAATATCCTCCTCTATAACCTCTCTTTTCTTCCACCATGGGTGGTTATCGGTGTCGATGAGGAGGGTCTTTCAAAGGCTCAAGTAGCTTAAGTCCCAACTCCTTATACACTGACATTGTTGGGTACATGCATAGAGAAACAAATAAAGAGTAGACCACCTTGATACCAATGATCTATATTTATTAGGGAACAAAATAAAGCACATAAATATGATAGAAACATAGATATATAGTAATAATCAAACTCTATCAATGAAGGAAATATACATGAACTGTAAAACAATTTAGAGTGAAATGAACTTGCTAGAATGGTGGTAACTTATCTATGAGAAGAGATGTGATAGCTATGCACATTCGTAATAACTAAGTTACAATGTGGACAAAAAGGCCTTTTAAAATTAATAATTAATGAAAAAACCCCTATTTATCCAAAAATCTAACCCCAAAATATGTAACTCCAAGAGGTTTGTGATACCCATTGTGGTTAGTTCATACACCAACTTATCGAGGGCATTACTTTTGCATCTGATCTCTATTTGGGGCACTTGGTCTCCCATAAAAAAATGTATATCCATGAAGTACAAACTATGAATGGAATAGTACATCATTTGAGGATATATATATGGGGGGATGTAATGCCAAAAAAAACTTCATTTAGGGCCTCAAAATGACCCTAGAAGTTTAAGACCTGGAAAACTATAAAAAAAATGCCAAGATGGAAAACTATGCTTTAATCCAATGGACTCGGTGGATGGATGCTAATGTCCATTTACATGACTTGGTGACTTCAATGTCTCACCTCTATGTTCTCTCAAGTGTCAAAATACACCACAAAATTATAGAAGTATGTTTTCGTGCCTCTTCGAAAGAACAAGCACTTAGTTCTTTCCTAGGTTTTATGAAAGCCTAAGTGACCTATTGTAGGTGATGAATGCAACTATTCTAAGATAATTTTTTTAAGGAAGAGTTCTTCACTAGAAAAATGTGTGTTTTATACCTCAATTTCTATTGGTGCCACATTTACTCTTTATGAGGGTTTGTTTCTTCTTAAATCATTTAGATGAGTTGAGTTGTAGTGTAATTTTCCAACCATTCTTGATGATATTCCTCCAGCCAACCTAGGATAAGTATGCATAATGAAAAGAAGGAATATCCTTCCTCCTCAAAATTTATGTACAAAGCATTATTGACTAGATTTTATTTATCATTCTGACATATAATCTCATAATCATACCGCAACATATTAGTGACCCACTTATGTTGCTCTAGAGATGAAAATATTTGTTGTAGGAAATAGTTTAGACTATGATGCTCAATATTGATATGAAAAATACTTGTTATGAGATATGGGTACCATGTCTCAACTAAATGAAGTATTTCCATCTCTTCCTTTTTATACGTAGGTTTTCCCAAATTGTAGTCACAAAATTGCTTACTAGTGAAACACAAAGGATGCCCTTCTTGTTTTCCAAGGACTCTTCCCAATGCATTGCATTCTATGACAAAAGCTTGGTAAAATTAGGCATTATTAATACTGGAATAATGCACATGGAATTATTTAAAGTTTTGAAGGATTTCTTAGTTGGTTCGATCCAAATAAATATTTTCTTTTAGCAGTGAGGTTAAGGAAGCTGTAAATTTTCAGAAACTTTATGTATTAGCCAATCAAAACACCCACCATATCTTCAAGATTTTGGTACAAATTCAATCTTGCATAGTGAAACTTTCTTTAGGTATAACCGTACTCCTTATTTACCAAAAATGTGATTCAAGTATTCAAATTTTGATATACCAAATACACATTCGAAACATTTCATGAATAATTGTGGCTCCTCAAGAATTGCAAGGTGTGATTTACAAGCTCTAGGTGGGAATCCCATATTGTGTTGTAGATCAAGATATCATCAAATAATACCAACATAAAATTGTATTAGAAAGGCTAAAAACTTTATTCATGATGCTCTGAAAGGTGGGAAGACCATTACAATGGCCAAAGGGAATCACTAAAAATTCACAATGACCTTCATGTGCATAGAAAGTTTTCTTAGGTATTTTTCATCTTGATTTGATGGTATATAGAGTGAATGTCAAGTTTAGTGAAAAAAATGACTCCATGAAGTTCAACAAAAGGTCATTAATGATTAGAATGGGAAATTTCTCATTGATGCTTAACTTAATGAGAACCCAAAAATTAAGACACATGTTGCAAGTGCATTCCTTTTTTAATACCATGACGACTATAGATTAATAAAACTACAAGGAAAAGGCCCTTTTTCAGAGGTTATAGTGGTTGCCACTCTAAAAAGAGCCCAAATATTTGTTTATAATGGAGGTGACTAATGAAGAAGAGAAGGCAGAGATTTTAGTGGATGTTTTTTTTAGTGTATTTATTCATAATAAGCACACCGATGCTGCAAATAAATCATGTGGAATCATGATTAGAAACACTATCAAGTAGGAAAAAATAAAATGTTACAAACGATGCCTTTATATTAACAAAGCACATTGGGACTCCACATACTTAAAAGCACCGAAGTAGGGTAAACAGATAGATGAGAGAACCATATTACTATATTTTTTAATTTTTATTTCCGTCACCAGTAAATTTGTTCTAATAAATAGCACTGAGGTAGTATAGACTAAGCCGCTCTGCATTAGGGTTAAATTTTTTTGAGATTAAACCACAGACTATATTATTTTTTTATTTAAATTTTTATTAATGTTGTGTTGTATATAATTGACTGCACATGTGCATTATAGTTTTGAGCACAGTGTAACATGGTTTAATAAAAAATATACTGCATGGAAATTTCATTTTTACCACATCCATAGTGATTTTGATCCCTACATCACCGATTTTGTGCATCCCCTATTTAGACGCCTTAACATATTTCCTCCATGTGGCAACATTGCTTGCTTCCATTGGTTGCTAACTAGTTTTGTAATTTTCCAAACGACGACCAAATTTTCAAATTTGGCATACATCACAACCATGCCTCCCTGACATGAAAATGTTTAGGTAAATTATTTAATACTTCATAATTTAATTTTTTAGCGGATCAAAATTGGAAATTAACTAATTTTTTCTCCGAAATTAAAAAAAAAAAAAAAAACCTACACTGTGTGTTTGATTCANAACTTGTAAATTTATATGTGAATTTACAACATACACTATCTTTGGGACATTTTGAACCCTACACAAACTGCAAAAATGGTGTGCTATAATTTCGTAAGGCATCGATAAAATAGGTTTTAAAAATAATTATCAGTGTAAACTAATGTGTATAATAAGACTATGTGCATCATCTCGACAATGCAATGACATGTGCCAAGCACCCCACATAACTA
The DNA here is from genome assembly GCA_001517045.1 of Pseudotsuga menziesii. Taxonomy (NCBI): domain Eukaryota; kingdom Viridiplantae; phylum Streptophyta; class Pinopsida; order Pinales; family Pinaceae; genus Pseudotsuga; species Pseudotsuga menziesii. Next base: position 151,308 of record LPNX010494216.1, read on the forward strand.
AACATAATTTTAAAAAATTTAATGTTAAGTGGTGCAGTTTGATGACCTGTTTGCATTGATATCACAGTGCACTGACATGTAATAGGAACATTGTTACATGATTAAATTTTAAAAAAATAACAAATGGATTCTACGATGCATACACTAAACTCAAGTGCACAATTAATATGGTGCACTGACATATGCAGAGCACAATGCATACCCAAACGTAATTTTAAAAAATCATTACATAACTGATGAAAATGTAAACAAGAATGCACCAGATAAATGGAGCACTAATGTGTAACATGTGCACAGTAATCCCAAGAAAATATGAAATTCACAAGGGGATTCTCTAATCATGGTGTGCTCTATCAATACGTGTGTACCATTTTTTTAAAACAACTGCATTATAGAACAATATCATAAAACAAGAAGTAGAAATAAAACACATAAACACAATAAAATAGAGACACCAATATAACGTGGTTCACCATAGATGGGTTGCGTCCACACAAAAATTGTCAGTCCTTTCTATTCAATTGTCCAACAAAATGAAAAGATATATCTTGCAACACATCCACTGCAAATTCCTCTTCTCTCTCTTTTACAGTCTCGTCTTTTCATAATACAATTCCTCATACAAAAGGGTTTTTCCTTCTAGGGCTATAATCCCTAACATAATTTCCACTCTTAGATCTGATATCTAATGAATGACTCATATTGACTATGAAATTACAACATTTTATAAGGAAATTTTCGCCACATTTCAATGGTTGAAAAACAAACAAAAAACATGACCCAAAAAGGCCCCCACGCCCCCCTTATGTTCGCCATTTGGGAGTTCAAACATGGCTGAAATAATAATCACCCTCCACACTTAACACGTTTCTAGTGCGATGAGGTATTAAGAATGCACCACTGCTTCCAAATAATAGATGCACCACAAAACATAACTTAAGAAAAACACCACATTATGTGATGCACAATGTAGACAAGAACACACTAAGTTTACAGTGCACTGACATGTAAAATGTGCATCGTTATCAACAAAAAATTATAACCCACAAATAGTATCTCCTATTATGGTGTGCTTTATTAATACCTATGCACCATATTCAGTGTGATGACGTGTTTAAAATGCATCAATTTTTATTAATTATAGAAGCATTGCCACACTTAAAAACATCATGTTGATCGGTGCATGTTGTTAACATTTTCACATTAATTTTAGAGTGTGTTGATGTGTAAGACACGCACAGTTATCCTCAGAAGAAATATAAAATCCATAAAGAGTTACACTTAATAGTGCATTCATTAATATGTGTGCACCATGTACAGTGGGATGTCTCTACAATGCACTGCTACTTCCTATTGATGGACGCACCTGCAAATAAAACATAAATAATTTTTTTTACCACACTTACAAGTGTGCTTATGTATTCAAGCACACCATTTGTGGTTCTCTTTTGTTCCAAAAGCACTAACTACGGTACGTGACTGTAATTTAGGTGCACCACTTGAGAAATTAATTTATTTTGAGAAAAAAATTATTATTTGATGTTAGTAAATAACATGGTTATTTAATGAAATATTTAATGTTTTTTATTTCTATTTATGAGATTGGTTGATGTTATATATGTATCAGAGACGTCAATAGTGAAAGTTGTCGTAGTAACAGTAGGTGCAAGTTGACCTATAAAACTTCGTGCATGAGTGGGAGGCAAGAGAGAGGGAGATGAATTCGTACCCTCCCCCCATCACCAATCATACTCGATACCTCTTGATGGTTATAGGACTCCTAAAGTTATATTAACGGGCTACATACCTCAAGGGTAACTTTTCTTTTTTGGTGCAATTGATCTATCATTGGGATCATGGGAGATAGAAATTTCACATTAGTCCCAGTTAGTGGTTCAACCCCATTGAGGAGGATATTTATTTCATCACAGTAATATCTAGGTGAGGGGAATATTTTCCTAAGTTCCCCGATGTCCCAATAGATGTGGTAGGAGAGATTCATCTAGATTACTAGTAGAGATATATTGTTTCCCGCATCCTTGATCATGTTGATTTTCACATGCAATGTTGACAACTTTCGATTGATGCTTTCAGTGTAGAGGATGTTATGTACCTCTCAGTGTTGGTTACAATCATTGTGCAACTCATCAGTGATGGGAAACGAATCAATTTCCCTCTTTTATGTTATGTATATTCTTTAGTGTAGACATTAGATGCATTAGGTGGTACATTATTTTTTTACGACATTTTTTTTTGCTTTATGTCGACGTCATGCAATTTTTGATGGGAGGTCCAAATTCCCTTTCAGTTCAAATATTTTTTGTTTATTTTTTGAGAGTATTATGACCACAAGTCGATCATTTGACCTCCTTCCTCCTAGTTAGTTAAACGAAGTGTCTATGCACATGTGGGGATAGATGATTCCCAAGAGGGGTCAGTTCAATTTCCCATATAGGAGCATATTATAGGTGATGGAGATGTTAGCCAATGAGGAGGACCACACATTGGAAGTACTTATTCCATATATGTACACAAGATTGCATTGGAGAGAATGTCCCAACATATTTTTAACTTGGGTTAAGACACCAAATGAGAAAGGTAATATTAATGTTATATTTAAATTAATCTAGTATCATTTTATTGTATTATTCAATGCAAATGAAAAATATTCTAACAATTTATTTAAATTGTGTTATTAAATAGTATAAGGAAATTGTGTAATTATATTTGTTTCATACTATATATTTTGCAGATATTGGCACATTCAATGGGGGGGTACATCCTCCCATTTATCCTGATGAAAATATGTAGGACAATGAGGTTCTTTAATTACCTAGACCCGACCTACGATGTAGGCCATATGATAGGTTTCGTTAGGATGTGAAAAACAGGTTTATGCCAACATTGTTGGGTCGACAAGGAGTCCAACCTATATGAACCTCGAATATCAAGTGATACCCTGAGCTTGCAAATTTATGGAGTATTCTTCCATGGGATATGAGATTGTTGATGCAGTATGTATTTTTCCCATCCATGATTTTAGATGCTTGGAGGTAGAAGGATTAGTCTACTCCATTTGATGAGGATGGATATCATCGTCCTAGTCCACCACCACCTCCTCCTCCTAACCATCAAGCAGGAGGATCATCTTGTCAGGCTCCACCTCCTCCTCCTTCTCCTCACCATGATCACTACTAACCACTATTTACTCTTCCACACCCAATCGACCCACCATATCTGATCCATACAATCACCCTGCTAACCACTCCACCATATCCTACTCCACTCACATTAGCTTTAGATAGAATGGTTGTAGTGGTGAGATTCATCTTGATGGAGATATCTATACTACTCTCCAGACTAATTTTTTTTGTTGACAAAAGTATTAATTTCTCTACTGTCAGGGGTGTTGATGCCTTTAGCTCTGTTGGCAGAGGTAGTGATGCCTCTAGTTCCGGAGGTGGATGAGATATCTTATAACAATGATTGGACCGGAGATGTATATTTGGCATGTATCATGAGTTTGATATGTGTGTGTGTGTGTGTGTACTGCATTTTCCATGTTGATGTTTATTTATATGTTGATGGTGATGTGTATGTTAGGCCAGGTTGGATATGTTTGGTAGGTTTGCTTGATATATGTGTATGTTAGATGGTGTTAGTTATATGTGTGCATGATGGTTATATTATAATGCATTCTGTGTTTTGTTATATCTTGTTAATATATTTTTGTTCTATATGATGTTTAAATATGTTAAATTTATATGTTGTATGATAGTAGATAATGTTCACATGTGTATGTTAGGTGATGTTTGATGTGCATTCTAGATTATGTTAGTTATTTTTTTATGTGTTTGTAATATGGTGCTTATGTTTAATAACCGTTGATATATGTGTATGACATTAAATTATGTTTGTCAAGCGTTTGTGATGGTTATGATAGATGATGTTTATGTTTAGTAATTGTTCATGATGATGATGATGATGATGATGGTACGTTGCATGATGTAAGGTGATGGTGGTGGTGGCCATTGATTTGATGATCAAAATGTAATATTTTTTTGTTATGTATATATATGGACTTAATTTTTTTATGAAGTCAATGGTTTGTCAAACTATTTTCGGACATTTATCTTCATGTGTATGATGTATTAAGTTTATCTCGATGAGTGTGATTCATGTGTGTGATGCAATTTTATTTCTTTATTTGTGTATTTATTTTTAAGTCTTTTATATTATCTATAATTATAATTACAAAATGTGCACAATCACAGTTATAATTGCAGGTTACAATCTCATCTATAATTACAATTTACAATCATTATTACAATTTCACAGCTGCAAATTACAATTACAAGAAAAAGTAATAATTAGATTTGCAAGGTAAAAATTACAAATTGGACAATTACAACTACAAATTTACAATTACAAATTGCAATTGCTATTACATTCATAACTTGCAAATTACAATTACAATTTTGCAATTATTTTACAAATTATAAAATTATTTGCAAAATTACAATCATTTTAATCATCTTATAAATTAATTATGGGGTGGTCAACTATAAAATATTAAATTGATCAACCAACAATTATAATTCTTTTATGAGATGTCATGCATAATATCTGCAGGCCTTAGATTTTCTTAATACTAATATCTATAATGTGTTATACAAATAAGTTGCAAATAATTCTAGAATTGAAGTTGTAGTTACTCTATTTAAAAATCAGAATTGCATCTATATATCATAATTGTAAACTCAATGATATGAACAAAGTAAACAATGAGAAAACTATTATAATTGTTTTAATAGCAAAGGATACCTCCATAAAAACATATTTCAAAAAGGATTTTTAATTAGAAGAGTATACCTCCATAAAACATATTTCGAAAAGGATTTTAATAGTAGAGGTTTTGTCTATTTTCACAAATAAATTCTTCTACAACTACCATTACTGTAAGATTTAGTAACATCATTAAGGATTTGTTACAAATGGAGCACCAACAATCCAAATACCAAAAGGATTCACTAAGGATGAGAATAATAACTAATAATAAACAATAAATTATTTTATGATTAGAATGTTTCCTCTAATCAAACCTTACAATTATTTTATTAAAGATTAATTAGACAACATAATGCTTGAAGTTCAATTTGGCATTAATAATTAATTATCTCATTCACATAAACCACATGTAACCTAGAGGATGGGATTTCTCTCTCTCTCTCTCTCTCTCTCTCTCTCTCTCTCTCTCTCACACACACACACACACACACACACACACACACACACACACACACACNAGAGAAAATAAATATGTCCAAGTACAAGCAATGAATACATGAGTATAAATCCTCCACCCATTAACAATTGTTTTACCTGCAACCAAGGATGGCTCTCTAGAAAGAGTCATTTTAAATCATCTAAATTCATTTAATAGTACTTGGATTGATATGCTATTTTTTCCAACAACTATTATCATTATTTTTTAAAGTTGTGGAAATTTATATAGATAAATAAACTTATTTATGGATTAACCCATACAACTGTAATACAATGGACCCAAGAAAATTCAAAATATATTTTAAAATCAAGCTTTCACCCCATCCCTAAATAGGATAGTATTGGGTCAAGTGTTTTATTTAATATATAATGTTTTCCTTATCCTAATGAGAAAGGTATATATTTACAAACTAATTATATAGAAACACACATAAACATTACATTGGAAACACTTATTTGATTATCTTGATGTAAATCCATCACTTCATAGGTTTGGTCATCATGTACTTATAATTGACCTTGTAATTGTTTTTAATATTTGTTCATAAAATCAAATCCTTGGGATTTTTAGAGAACAAAGTGCATGTAACATGGATAGGAGTACATATATGTCCCAAACTTAATTCTCCTCACTAGTTTGAATAGATTCATATTTTAATTTTTCCTTCAACATCTAGTTGGAATCCTTCATTTCTAAACGGTCTATCATGTTCCTAGGTTGCTCTTTCTATAAAATTCTGGTTTCCTCCAAAGGGGAGGGGATCAATTTTCAATGTATAGTGATATATCCTTTTCTTGTTTTACATTAGGTAATCTTGTAAAATCCAGGTGAACAACCTCCACTACAACCTCAAATTCCACTAAGTATGTTAATGGATCTTCCACCTTTTAGTGAGTGACCTAACAAACTTTTGGTGTTCCTTATTAATTTCATATTTTCATTTAGGAAAAATCATTATTATGTATTCAAAGAAAGATGTATAATAGAAATAAATATTCTCACAACCGATTTTTTTACACATAGTCAACGGCTTCTAACAACATGTCCTATGGTAGTCCTCCAGAAGGTTAATTTCTACACATTTACTCTATAGGTAGTAATATGCATTTTCACAAACATTAATAATAAGTGAAACTTAGTACTTCAAAGGTTCATTTTTGAAATAAATTACATAGTATTGGCAAACCTTTCAATCAAAAAGTGAAAGAAAGTAAATTGTTGAACATGTACAATATAATGGAAGGAAATTGTTGTATCCTGGAAATATTTCTGATATCTAATAGCTTCCTCCAGTTCTAGAACTATGGGGCCCAAATATATGTTTAATAGAGAGATGCAAACCTAGGAGGAAGAAAAACATCCTAACTTGAAGAAGGAACTTTCACACTAATGAGGGAAGAACCGTATACATAGATACACATCCATAGCTTATATAAATTACAATATATTTTTTAAAGATGTTTGAAATGTGGAGTAGGAGAGTAGAGCTAGTGACAACTAGGGTAGAACCTAGCTACACAAAAAGTTTGAGTTCAATATTTCCATTATCATATGAGAAAATTATAGGTATAAAAACTATTATAATTATTACAAGTTTATTGTATGTCTCTATTATTCTTATATTCTCAAGTGAAACCATTTTTTTAAAATTTTTCGATGGTTTGCGAAAACATATAAAGGTGGGGATTAAAAATATCAACCAAATCAAGTGAAAAAAACACCTCCATCCCATCCCTTGGCTTTAAAATACAATCCATTATTTTTATTCTTAACCTTTAAATGGTGATGGATGGTGGAGGTTGAAGTTAAATAGTAAAATTCAATTGTCCATTTAACAACATTCTTATTTTGAGGCTTTAATGACATTCAAACCATGGTTAGTGTAACAAGAAAAACACAATACCTGCATTTCCACACAATACACAGCTCAATTTCAATGGGGTATTGACCTATTTTCTTTATTAATGTAGAAAAAGAGATACAAAGTCTTATGTTTAAACAATTTAGTTCTCTAACAAACTTAGCTACAATTTTTTGTGTTCCTTAATTATTAATTGAATTGTCCCCATTCTTTGAAATTCTCGTACATTTTATTTCACATGCCATTAAATGAATATTGGTTGTTCTCAAGGGACCATTTTCAACTATCATTATTTATAATGGTCAACACAGGTGGTTGAGTCAAAATATGAATAAGGGCCACTAGATACACAAATCATGATTATATATTATCCCTAGAAAAAGGGGATATGAAGTACTATTCAACATTAACTTAATATTGAAATTTTTTCTCGATATGATGGTTCTTTGATTTGTGTAAAATTTCATTTGCATATCATTGTTCATGTCCAAAATGTTGATATGGGCATGGTGAATTTTAATATTATTATTCATGTCCAAACTGTTAATATGGAAGCTGTTCATTTGTATTAGTTGTTGGAATTCTAGGGTGAGTGCCATGCACCATGAGTAGGGAGCCTCCAACTATATTATTAACCCACTCTCTCTACTTCTAGAGATTTGAATGTAGGTCCCAATATCCTGTTTGTTGATTAATAAGAAAAAAGAGAGGCACCCATAATGTCAACAACAAAAATAAATCCCCTCAACAAGCTAGAATATCTTTGAGGAAGAGAAGGCTCGAAGACATAGAAAGGAAATGATGGGTGGAACTATGTGGCATATCCAATATATGGACTGATTTTCGATAATTATGATACCATGCCTAAATATTATTTGACATGAAGAATTAATTTACAATATTTTTTCTATTTTCTACACTTTATTATTGTTAATATTGTGTGCCACCTAGAGACACTAGCACAAACGTAGCTTTAGAAATAAATGTATTTAGGTATATGTTGAAATACCAGAGTTTAACTCAAAGTATTTCCTCATAGTTTCTAAAGTATATTTATGAAACAACAAATTTCCAATGTGTTTGTGTGTGTTCAACCACTATGATGAAATATCAAATTACCACAAAAATCTATTCAGCTCGAAAGGAGCCTTGAACCAAGAGAAATTCCATATCCTAGAAATGGAGGTTTTCATTAAATATTGTGGTTTTATGAATGATTTTCTCGATGTTGGGAGTAGTTATAATGATTCTACCCACCGCAAATTATCTTTCATGTTCCTCTTGAGAGTGAATCATGATCTCAAAGTTTGAGCTTTCTAAATATGGAATAATTTCTACTTTGAGATTCCTAAATGAGGAATAAAATTTAACAATACCACTTTTTAATTAAAGCGATGCGTCATTAAAAATACCCACACTTATGCGTTCTATGTAAATAGATGCACCGGTACTTATAAACCACATACGCACTATTCTGGAACATCCACAAAAAAACCTGCAAAATAAAATATCTTCTATATTTGATACCAGATAGTTATCTATGCAGTTTTCAATCTTGTCAATATCGATGCACTCACTATATAAAGGTGAATTAGTGCAAAAATAATTTCTTTACACACCATAGTATGATGTCTTTAATTTTTTATTGTATGCCAATATATTGCGTTGTGGAAAACATAGCATTCTAGGGTGTTCATGTATTTTCGGTGCACCGTTATTCTGGAAAAAGAATGTATAATCACAATGTGTTTTATGTTATGACATACCACTACCTCTTTGTAAATAGCACACTGATGTCCGCAAAATCGAAAATAAAAAGTTGCACGGATTATTTTCCCCTAAACTGAAAAAGAAGAGGGGATTTCAATTCAAAAACTAATTTTATAAGGTATTAAAAAAATCTTAATTACTATTTAATTATTTTGTACAAATTTAAAGGGGAGAGTTTTTGAGTAAAGAGACAGTGTTGGTTGTGTAGCCTGATCTTCCTAATTCAGATATGTTATCGTTCAATCATGTTTGTAACCTAGTTTTATTGTACACTTGTCCCAATAGGGGGGTGCGGTGGGCATTGTCCCCCCGTGAAAGTCCAAGGGGGACCATACCCCCTAGCTGGGGGGTATGGGGGCCAATGGGCCCCTAGTGGGGGTTAGTGGGTAGTTCCCCTAAGAAAGGGGTTTGGGGAGAGAATCTCTCGAAATAGTTTTTAGGATGTTTGTTGGACAACAGTTTACAGGCCCATCATATTGGGTGACCTGTGGTATTTTCCCATGGTAATTCCCCTATAAAAGGAAACCATTGTAATATGGTTATGTATTGTATTGTAGAATTTTGAAAATTGATATCTATGATTTTGTGAGAGAGACTATCAGAGAGTGAAGAGGAAGTGCACTAGGTGTGCTGCAGATTATATCCCTTCAATTTGTTGGATGGTATAATAATAAAATGACTGACAATTTTTGTGTGGACGTAGCCCATATTGGGTAAACCACGTGTTACGGAGAGAAATTCCTATGGCTTGGGGTATCACAATAGACAGCTAGACTCCAGAAATCAATCTTTCCCAATATGCAATAGAAATAAAATGTCTAACACTAAAGGATCGAACCTCGTACCTTATTCCAGACGGTTGAAGTAGATCCCCATTGGGCTTTCCAATATTCAGCTTGAATTGATATAATACTTCCTCAACAATAAGTAAAAAATACAAGCATACTATATATCATGGTGTTAGATCTATTCTAGCATATATAATCAATAATGTAAAAGCACTTGACATATTCCAATGGATAAAATATTCATTCAAATACACATTATTGGACAGGAAAAGATATTTCTATTAATATGAATCAGAGATTACAAGTGACAACCTCTGACGGCATGTTTGCGAACCAGAGAAACTGAATCCCCCACTTGGGCCTCCACCACCTCAATCCTCCATCACTCAGATAGCAAGCTCACTAGAAAAAGGCAAGCTTGGGAAGAACACAATAGTGCTCCAAGGGACAAAGGGATGCAGACTCAAGCATAAGTTCTGGCAACAATGGACTATAGTTTCGTTACTCTCAATTCTCTCTTATGCTTTCAATGTCTCAAGGGGTTCCTTATATAGATTTTCAAAGGGATACTGAAAGGTCAAATCCGTGCGATCTCAAGGAATATGGAAGGCCAGGAGTCATATGAGTCGGATCCAAGTCAAGGAATGCTCCAAAAGGATTTGGATTATGTACACATCCCGACATATGCAACTATAGGGGGAATATCCGCGTATGTACGCGGTTATCGAGGAAAAAGCCGCATATATCACTTTTCTTATGTTTTTAGGGATGATCAAGGACACATCAAAAGACAAAAAGTGGTCCATAGGGGCTAATGAGTCTGCAGCAGGACAGGGGAAGGTCATACAATGTGTGATTCACCTAGTGTGGTGAAATCTGCTATAACAGATGCCCCCTAATGTATGAGATCAGAGGGGTTATACGATGGCCGAAATACATTATAAGTCCATCCCAGAAGTGAAGTGATGAAGGTACCCAAATGGAAGACCAGCCACCCAATCAACATAATACCATAATACAACTCTGCATATAACTGCAAATACATATAGCAGTCCCGGATACATAAGAGTACAATGGCCATGAATAGGCATGAAACATGATAACACATATTTGGTCATCACCACGTACAATATACATAGATCAGAATCTCCATGATGAATATATACAAAGGACCATGATCTCCATAAAGGCTGAAGATATACAATAGATCAAGATCTCCACAGTGGCTGGAAATGTCTGACATATACTGGAACAAGTCACGAGAGCTGAAATCTCATGAACACTGGCACGATCAAGGAGGTAGCATATAATGGATGCCACCAATCTGGAAGGTCTTCTACACACACCGCTATGAGTAAATGTCCTACTATGCGAATAGAGGTGTCGAGGTCGAACATAGTAGTTCATCGTCTGATTACCGGTCATTGATGTATACCGTTAACAGACATGAGATCACCCACCGATAATGAAAATGGGAATCAAGGTACTAGAGTGCAAACTAACAAGTGTGAATAGATGTGTTGAGGTCAAACACTTGAGAGAATCCATCGATCAGGGGACATTGATGTATTCCCAAAACTGTTGATGGTGAGAGAACTTGCCACTGATGACTGCAAGTCTCAAGGCACTCAAAAATGACTCTAGACTCCAATCCCAGAATAAATGATTTGAAGTCGATGGGATGAAATCCGCTGGAAGGAGGGCATTAGGGAATCCCCCATCATCCAACATGAGGTACTTAGCAAGGCTATATAATATGGAAGGACTCGATCATAAGGTGCATGAAACAGTAACTATACCGGGAATGGCCGACATGCAACGTCAAGATAACTAAGGAATGGCCGACTCAGGTTTCAACTTCCTTCGAACAAGAGCATAACGGCGTATGGTGACTAAATGAAGGCAGAATAGATTCGATATACAAACTGGGACATCTCTATGACACAGGAGGCATCAATAGAGGCTCCATAGGGACTGGAAGCATAACTAGCCGGTGGAGATAAAAGTACAGCTCCTAAAGTCAAACTATAACCCAACCAATGGATGTGATATACAGTGCTCTGTTCGAAGGTGACACGACTCAACAGCTGCCAAAGATAATATATTTTCTTGTCTGGATTTTTGGTTTTTTTATTTTTTTGATCTTTTTCAGTTATTTGAAAAGCTTGAAAAAAGAATAAACTAGCTTTATAGTTACAAACTAGGAGGAGACGAGTGTCATGAGGGAAAACAAACTAGTTCCAAGTAGTGGAACATACCTATGCTCAATGCAAGGATACATGTGTAGGATATCGACACTCGGGGGAAAATCGCCTCCTGGTAAAAAGGGAATCAAGCTGAGAAGGATATAAAGAAAGGCTCTGCATGGCTAGACATGAGACAAGCTCGGGCTATATGGCTGTAACACAATGTCAGGGGAGCCGACATAAAGCTCAATAAGATAGGCAAAGCTCATGATAATGCATCCACAACTTGATACAAGGGAGTCTGGGGGATCATGGCCAGCATAAGATCAAGAGGAGTATGAGGCTCTTGCTAAATGTCATGGCAATACTATACAACGGACTCCCACACCCTAAAGGGAGAAACATCGGCATGGGCACCAAATGCAAATAAGGCGCTAACTAGGGTACCCATGTAAGGTGAGGCTCTACCACTCATATCATGCCACTTCTATAGCATCAAGAAGGTTCCATGACATAATAGAGTGGGTTCATACCTAAGGATATAGTGACATGGCCATAAGGTCATGCAAAATGCAAATGGTGGTGAACCTAACCTATATGCCAGTGTAGATGTTATACCTAAGATCAGTATGAACGGGTCAATCCACAGGCTGAAACGGTGCTGAAAACGGTCTTCTACATCACAGATTAGGTCAGAAACGGTCCAAAATGGTTAGAAACGGTCAAAACTATAGGAAAGGGGGTAAAAATTTTCAAATATTTGAAATTTTTTCTATAAATAGTAAAAAGTAGAAATCATTTGAAACTTTTACCCATTGGAGCTTTGATATTCAACTACAAATTCCAGGAGATCCAGCTGGCGGAATTCACAACCGTTTCTTCTAGGTATTTACTCGTGCTCTCAGCTTGCATTTCAATACAATTTTTACAAGTTTTCATGGTCAAATGAGGTTTTTAAGGCCAATTATACATGAGCACTGTGGCCCACATGGGTATCGAAGCTTTTTCCGTGTATAGGGCTGGCTATACGCAGAAAAGGGGCTGGAAACCGCGTACATACGCGACTGTTTGCAAAACAGCCGCGTATGACGCCACGCAAAAGGATTTACAAGAATCTAATGGACATTTGGTCAATTTCTCATGCAGGATGGTGCTAGAGTGGTGAGAACACGAGCATGGTGAAGTAGAGGAAGCAGTAAGGGCCGACATAATGGCTCAACAAGCTCTAAGAAGATGCGGACTCTACAAGTTTTGGTGCCTAGGTGGCTTGAGGGACAAACCAGGACTGCTACAGATGCTAGTAGACTATTGGGATCCAGACTCAGAGTCCTTTCGGATAGATGGTATGTCCCTCACCATTGAGGTGGAGGATATCTACTTTATCACAGGTCTATCTAGACAAGGGGAGGTGGTGAACCTTCGTTCTCGAGGTGGTGCAGGTCACGGGCTTACTATCGATGAGTACATAGCTGTGTACTGCTACCCAGATACTGAGAAGGTGGGGAGTCAAGTTCCCACCAACGCTATACAGGTGCTGGGCCTAAAGGCCATACTACTGACGCTGGGCAGGATAGCAGGCTTAGCATCACTCCATCAAGCCTCTCGGCCACTGATGTTCTATGTGGTGGAGTGTATGACACCAACCATCTATGACTGGAGTACTTCACTACTGAGCAACATGAAACATCAGCTTAGTGAGTGTAAGGCAGGTAGGATACGGAACTTCGGGTTCAGCAGCATTTGAGCACGTTTTTCTTCGAGCGTGTTCCAGGATTGAGCCCTAGAGTGGATGTTCCTCTCCACGGGGTTCGAGGTCCAGCCCAACGACGTTGGACAGACGCGATGTGCAGACTGGGGGGTGGTAGGGTGGCCAACCCCTATCCAGCTGACTTTTTTCCATGGTGGTGAAGACATATTGTTGCCATAGATGACTACCCCTATGCAGGGATATATTTCGGGGGGGATCCGGACATGCCATTACCACCAGGATTAGCATATGGAGACATAGGTAACGAATCTTGACCCTCACTCCTTTTTAAAAAAATTTGAAGTATTTAATTTTTTTGTGTTTTCTTGATTATATGGAATCAAAAAGACATGTTTTTGGGCGACAATACATAATGACATCTACCATTCATGTGTAGATGTGGGACCACGGTGACCAGAGGGGTTCCCACGTCATAGACGGAGGGGAAGAGGAGACGATATCACCGATGTGGATGCAGAGCGAACGCTCCAAAACATCCATACCAACTTTGTGCGACTAACTCATAGAGTTCCCATGGCGCAAGTTGAGGACTTTCCTAAGGCTATGCAGAGACAGGTGGTGGGTGTACCACGTGCATGGGTGCGTTTATTCCAGCGGCTAGCTAGAGCCGTGGTGACATATCATGATCACAACCCTCCTCCACCTCCACAGGACTAGACACCTGGGAGTGTATCTATTTTGTACTATTGTGTATATGATAGTGGCTTTCAAAGCCCCAATTTTGTATTATGACACTATGTATTACCACATTTTTGATATATAAAAAAGTTTTATGGTGATCGGTTTATTTATTTACATGTGTAAAAATTGTGTTTATGATTAATTTATGATGAATGAAACAAATGCCAATCTAACACATAGTTAGCATATGAGTCAGTAACTTGATTATAATTTCTTGGAATGTGTATATATGTTATACTCTCAAATTGCCGTTCTAACAATCTCACACGTAAGAATCTCCTCAATAACGTCGGATCTCTAACATGGTACAAACCATTGAGCTGTGACACTACTAACTCTAAATCAAGACGTACCTCAAGAGAGAGAACACCATGCTAAATGGCATCCCATAGAAGCTCGATAACGGAACTATTTTCAGCAACATTGTTGGAAGATGGCCGTAGACATACACCTCCTGAAGATAGTACATGACCCATAAGAGTATAAATCACCCAAGCAGCTGAGGCTGAGTGTTGAGTGTGACGGCTTGCACCATCCGCGAATCCTATGTAGGTGGAAGATTCCATTGACATCTGCCACAAGAAATGAAAACTAATCACAAACCCGATCACGATAAACAAAACCTAACTATGCAAAAAAGCTGTACAATAATATACAACAAGCAACCTTGGCTAAAGATCATGCATAGAATTTTTGAGATAGAGCCCATTTCTAGGCTCCGCCAAGGTCATCCCTTCATAATCCACTAACTCATAGGCACCCTTCTCTAACACACGCTTGACCACGTAAGGACTACGCCACATAGGATTGAACTTCCCTTCCCCCAAGGGTTCTTTCGATTGATCCCACAAAAGGACCAAGTCTCCCTCACTAAACACTCTCGGACGGACAAACTTATCGTATTGGGTCTTTACGCGACGCTTATTAACCTCTAGAGTCACCAAGGCATCTCTACGCTACTCATCGAGTTGCTCAAGGTGAACCAAACGCTCCTCCAAAGGCAAAGTGTCTGGTAAGAGTTCCACGGCTAACTTCAACGAAGGAATCTCGCATTCAACCGACAATATCGACTCCACTCCATGCACAAGCTGATATGGAGAAAAATCAGTGGCAGTCTTTACCGCGGTTCGATATGCCCACAAAGCAGGGTATAACATAATATGCCAATTCGTCTTGCTTTGTGCGATGGTTCATTGAAGAATGGACTTAAGTGATTTATTCATTGCTTCAACCTGTCCATTCGCTTGAGGATAGTAAGAAGAGGAGTGCTCTTGCTTATACCCTAACTTGGATGCCAACTCTTCCATCATACGGTTCTGAAAGTGTGAGCCATGGTCAGTGACAATCTCTCTCGCAATCCCGAACCGAGAAATGATTTGGTTGAATACGAAGTGAGCGGCTGTCTCACCGTCGGATTTTACTGCAGGCATTTCCTCAACCCATTTCGTGAAGTAATCAACAGCCACTATGATATGATGGTGCCCCGCAGCCGAAGCTAGGTTGCAATCCATAAAATCTAGCCCCCATTTGGTGAAGGGACCGGCGGTGATAATAGGGTGTAACAGGGCAGGTTTCGAGCGCATATTACATGCGAACACCTGGCAAGGGTGGCACCTCTTGACCGCTTCAATACAATCCTTGAAGATCGATGGCTAGAAATAACCCACTCTCAAAATATTTTGAGCTGTAGAAAGCCTAGATAAATGACCACCACACGCCCCTCCGTGGAAATCATTAAGCACTACCTCAGCTTCATCATGAGTTAAACAATGTCGTAAAAGGGAATCTACTCCATGGAGGTACAAAGTATTGTCCACTATGAGGTAGTTCTTGGAGACGTGACATAATTGTCATCGTTCATCTTGCGAGAGGTGAGTAGGGGTCCTCTACGTTTGCAGATATACTATGATATCTCTGTACCATGGGTCAGCCATTGAGATTAAGAAAATGTGTTCATCAACGAACGTATCTTCACATACCAACTCCTCAGCCTCGCTCGGAAAATCCGATATGAGCTCTGCAAAGATTAAAGATTTCTTCAACTTTGCCGAAACAAATTCGAGATCAAACTCTTGCAGGATGACAATCCATTTATTATATTTTCCCCCAATCATCCTACGTGTGAGGACGAATTGAAATGGATTGACATGGGCAACAACCAAGGTCTGGCGAAGGAGAATATAATGTCTCAAACGCTGCACCGCATGTACGGTAGCTAAGGCAAGCTTCTCGACATGAGAATACCGAATCTCTGCGTCAATAAGGTTTTGGCTCAGATAATATATGACATGCTCCTGGAGCTCCTCATCCTCTTGAACCAAAACCATACCAATCATCTCTAAAGACGCGGCCACATATAATAGGAAATCACGGCTATAATCCAGAGGACTAATCACCGGGGCCGATGCTAGGGCTCGCTTAAGTGCATCGAAGGACTCCTGGGCTCGCTCATCCCATTCAAAGGGAGTATCCTTCTTCAGGAGACGTGTGAAACCTCTAGTCAAATTGGAAAAATTGACAACAAATATTTGTAGGAATTTTTCCATGCCTTGCAAACACTGAAGATGACGAATATTTTGCGGGGGAGAAAACTGAAGTATTGCCTCAACCTTCAAAGGGTCGACTCTTATACCCTCTTTCGAAACGATAAATCCTAACAAACGACCTGATTTCATGCAAAAGATGCACTTATGAGGGTTTAATCTAACAGCATAGTGCCGGCATCTTTCGAACACCAATCTCAAGTGATAAGAATGATGCATCCTCATGCGAGAATGAGCAGCGAGGTCATCCAAAAATAATTCAATAATGGACTTGATATCGTGGAAGATCAAGGTCATTGCCCGCTGAAACGCAGCTCCGACGTTTTTAAGGCCGAAAGGCATTTTCCGATACGCAAATGTTCCCTAAGGACAAATAAATGCGGTCTTATGTTGGTCCTCGGGTTTAATTTGAATCTGATTATACCCGAAAAATTCGTCCATAAAGGAGAACACCTCACTACCCGCACACTCATCCAAAATCTGAACTATAAACGATGTGGGGAAGTTATCCTTAGGACAGGCACGATTTAAGTCACGAAAATCAGTGCATATACAGATCGCTCCCTGCTTCTTATCCACCAAAACGGGGTTTGAAACCCACTCCGTCAAGGGAATGGGATAGATGAAACCAGCTTTCAATAGCTTCTCTATCTCTGCCTTTCTGGCGGGTGCTTTCCTAGGATTTACCACGCGTAAACACTGTTGAACAGGCTTAGCGTTGGGGTAATTCTTAATCTCATGTTTGACAATCCAAGGGTCAATCCCTGGCATCTCATCATAAGACCAAGCAAAAATATCACAGAATTCCTTGAACAACTCGGTATACTCCCGAATCTCATCTTGGGAACAATCTGCCCCAATGTAGACATTCTCAATTGTACCAGGATTGCGAGAAATGTTGATAGGAATAGTTGACGATATGTTCACCATGTTTCCATCAGCCATCTGACCAGGAGAGCTTAATGGAACCATGGGTCTACCAACTTTCTGACTAAGAATCTCCCTATAATCCTCATGCTCCAAAAGGTCAAGCTCTGGAAGGAAGTATGATCTATGATGAAGTTCCTCCCATGGTGGCTCAACTCTCGACATAGCCTCAATAATTGCTTCATTTGAAGGGAAAACCATATCAAGGCAGTCATGGGAATGAGAAGACTGTACTGCCCATGTCAGCAGTACATAGGGGTCTTCCTCCTCCGTCTGTGAAGAGGAAGAACAAGGCTCTGCAGTAGACTGAAGATTAGCTTGGTAAGCTATCATGACTGCAGGAAACGGCACGCTCATCTCAATGGCCTGACTCGAAGGACTCGGTGAAGGAAGAATCCAAGGATCTCCCATATGACTTGTGTGAAAATGCACCAATCTCATAGACGTCGAAGCACCATCGAAACTAGATCCTATCATGAGGACAGGTGCAGGACAACTAAAGGTTCCCATGAGGGACGGATACATGCCTACACCCACACTCCCAGTTGCCGACTGGGAATTTTCAACTTTTGGAACCGAAGCTTCCGAAGATGCAGTAACAAGTGGATTCTTGAATGCCATTTGATCAATCGTTACAATCTTCCCATTATGAGGAAAGCATACAACACGAAACACGGAAGACGCAACGGCTTGCATACTATACATCCAGTTCCTTCCCAGTAAGAGATTGTAGTTAAGGGGTGCATCAACCACCTCAACCTCTATCGCAAAGGTCTTCCCTCCCAAACGGACTTTAAGGGAAGGAAGGATACCGTGTGGCCTAAACGATCTCCCATCAAAAGCAGTTAACATGGTCTTAGATTTTGACAACTCAGGAGAACTGAGACCCTTCCAACAAGACAAAGACATCACAGAAGCAGCAGCGCCCTCGTCAATCACAGTGCGCTTGACGATCATATTAAGACATTCTACATGCACCAAAAGGGACACATAGTAGGGAAAGCGAGGATGATGTCCTGCAGTTTCAAATTTTATCACTGAGGAAGAATCATCACCATTCACACCAAGAGAGGAAAGTAAAGCCTTCCTTTGCGACGGACAACTCTGAAGCACTTCCAATGCAGACATCGCACAAGGAGTATGGCCCAAGTCCTCGAAAACTGAATAATTCTGGGCAGCTCGGGCATTTGGGTTATGACCCGAACACTTAAGTACCCCCTTAGAAATGCGAGGAGCAGCCTCAAGTTTATCCACAGGTTTCTCAATGCGCAAAGGGGTTCCTGGTGGATCAGGTTCTTTGCCTGGGTTGGGTTGTGACGAAGTATAATATTTCGCACATGTCACAACTTTCGCGGCACAGACCATATTAATGCACCCACGACCACTAGTTTCAGCTGGATATTCATCACTAGATTGATCATGGGACTTCGAGTTCATATTCTAGTTATGCAGTAAAGGGTTCGTTAACACAGCTGGGCCCTGTGCTATGAACTTCGAAGCTTCATCCATCCTAGGGCACAAGTAAGTGAGGTGATCGTCCTTACATAGCTTGCAAGGAAACTTAACCTTACGTTTATTCTGCTTGTCCCCCCCCAGCATTTTTACCATTCTTGTCATTATTATTGGCATTCTCATTCTTATTCCCACCCTTTTTATTATTATTGTTTTTACCCTTTTTTCTATTCCGTCCGGGTTGCTGTTTACCCTTCTGGTCAGATGATTGCACAGCAAGTACATTCGCCATTTGGGCAGGCTGAGACGAAGCCGTAGCTTGTCCCAAGGCAGATTGGTTGATTGACAACTGAGCAACTTGTTTCACAACCGAACCTGCAGGTTTCTTACTTGCACAACCCACAATGCCATCGGCATGTGGTCTAGGTTTGACCTTGGGATCGAAACTAGAACGAGGAGCGTTAGGTATAATCTCATATAACAAACCAGACTGAGCATAGATCAAGTCTAGTTCCTGCACCCTAAAGATGGCTTGTTCCTCATTCTGCACTCCGGATGTGGAAACATCCTTCGCTATATATGGAAATAAATATTTGAGGAACCACTCAAGGAGGAACTCCGGCAGTATAAAGGCTTTAATTAATCTTTTCCATCTACGCCACTCCTGAATATGATCAGAAATATGGGTGGCTTTATCTTGCCGAAATGTCGACAAGAGTTCAGTACCAACATCATAGTGCACTGGTAGCTGGAAGTGATTAAGGAAAGTCATCGCAAGGTTGTCGAACAAAGTAAAGGAACCCCTAGGTAACTCTATATACCATTTCGCCGCAGGCCCTGTAAGGGTGCGTTGAAATAGTCTCAAACGGACTGAGTCCTGATGCAATGAATTGGAAGAGCACCATAGGTGGAATGTCGTAACGTGTTCACTCGGATCCTCTCCTGGTTTGCCTTCGAACTTAGGTATGTACGAAGGAAGCTTGGTAGGGACAGCCGGCCAAGCCAGGTCATGAGCCACAGGATTGTTTGTAAGTCTCGATAAGTCAGGTAGATTGAGTGTCGCAAGGAAAGGGAGCCTAGGATGATGAGGCCTATGGACCACTCCCTGGTTCATATAGGATTGATTACCACCATGACCTTGGCCATAGTGACCTCCTCCTGTATGACCCGTATAGGGTGGCATGGAAGTACCATAATGAGGTTGACCTTGACTAGTAGGAGCTACAAAGCCATAATTAGGAGAGTAAGCAGGTTGTGAATACCCGCCTCCATAAGGTGAAGAGACCTGTCCATACTGCATCCCATAATAGGGTCCATAGGTCACCGCTTGTGATTTCCCATGAGACACTCCATAGGTAGGGATATACATTCTGGAAGTAGGAATATATGTCATGGAAGTAGCAATCTGACCTCTAGGAACATGAACATAACCTCCTGAAACCACGGGTGGTATGTAGGCTTGAGAGACAATTGGTCTAGTAATCGCAGTATGGATCTGAATCGTAGCTACGTGCCGACTCGAAGGACCATGTGAGTAAGGTGGAGGGTTTACATTTGAAGAAATCGGAAGTGAGGACGAAGGAATCTCTGTAAGAAGAAATGTACTAGTGCCTATTGTCACTCGTCTAGAACCTGGTATCCCTATCGGATCACTAACTCTAGGCCTAGGAGGTATATAAGATGGAGCTTCCACCACTGGGATGGAAGGTGTAATGTGACTAGTACTCCCAAACCTCTCCGCAAGGTAAGGCATGGGATTTCCCCCAGGCATAGTGCTAGGCTCAAAATCGGATTCAACATGAAATGTCAAATCGTGCATAGGAAAACTAGTCGTAGCATAACTACCATAGCTAGTACTAGCAGGTTCAAAGTGAGTCTCAGCGTCTTCCGACATTTCATACCGGTAATGTGTCAACGAGGGGTCAACCCTAGAGTGACTAGGTCTATCATGCATGGTTCCTATCTCTGAAATCACAGGTCCTAACTCAGTTAGGTCGGGTGAAGGGTCATAAGTAGGCGTGAATTACCCATCGTCAACGCGAATGAGAGGAGGTGGCTCAGATGTATCTTCTGAATGATCTCCCATGGTGTGTGAATCAATGTGTGACATGGTCCGCCTAAACTGTCTAGGTCCCTCTCCCAAAGGAGGAGGAGAAGTAGAAGGCGAAAGTCCTGCTAAACGACGAGAACGATGCAGAACCGCACCCGAATCCATAATGACTCAAAAAATAGAAAAGACTCTCTATTTACATCAACCCTAGGCCAACTAGCGTGCACAAAGAAATCACTATAAAATCTAAATCCAAAAGAAATCAAACAAGGGCTGGATAAGTGAGCTCCCGAATGTGGTCGGTATGTCTCACCTAGGAGAGGCTTGAGAGGCCCTTGTCACCACAAGGGGAGGTTTGAAACCAATTATTGTGGCCCTCAGCTTCAACGCGTAAAGCGACTGTGCTATCCGACCCCAACCTGGCCAGGACACATGTAGAATAACCTCTACACGTACCCCCTCGATATCCTAGGTAAGGTCACTAAGGTCACCTCAATATAATCAATGCTCAGGCAGACAGTCGCAGGAGGGATTGACTATATGGGCAGGGTATCAAAGCCCGAAACTCCCGAAAGAGCCCCCAGATATGAATACAATCCTGGCTATATCGCCGGTGCTACACAGTTATCGACCAGGGGTTATCCCAATCAACAACCGCTCACACTGCCTAGTGCTTGACTCCCTTTTGAGAGGAGATTCCTGAGAATGTCGGTTATACTAAGGATTTCACACACTCCCTGGACAGACACCTAGTTGTTGTTGTTTAGTGATCTTGGAGAATTGACTTACAATGAACTATTCCTAGATCCTAAAACCTAAGCTTGTTGGTGCACCCTAGAAAAGAAAAGAGTGTAATTCATTTTAATTAGCATTGATTTTAGTTGGCTTTATTACTCAAAAATAGGATATGGCCGTGCAACTAATGGTGTTATGATGCAACAAGAAGTAAAATGCACACCTAACAATCAATGCAAATGCATTGTGTCCATGAAAATAGGGTATGCGTACTACGTGTAATGCACAATTTATTCTTCAAATGCTGAATGTAGATTTCCCTATATGAAGTCCTAACTATTACTCCAAATCAAATCTAGATCTAGTGCAAGTACAATGCAAAATGAAAAATGCAATGCATGATGATAAGCAAATGTTTTTGGATTTTTTGAAAATAAAGAGATACAAAAAGCAAAAGAATGACTCTACCCACCCCAGACTCTGCAAGCACACATAAACATCATTCCAGCAAAGATCTAAGGCAAAAGGACTCTAATGCACTAATCTCAAACAAAAAATCAAAGATGCCATGACAAGAAATTTCCTAAAAGAAAAAATTTAGGCTAAAAAAAACGTTTCTGGTCAGAAACAAAGGTATTAACAGACTCATGCAATGCCAAAGGAGACTCAGCAGCCAACATAATTCACCCAGCAATCCACTATCTTCCACAAAAAGGTAAAAAACAGGGTATACGCGACTGTGCGCAGTGAACCCGCGTGTATACGCGAAAATCCCAGGGGAAACCACGTGTATACACGACTGTAAGTGACAAACCCGCATATAGGAAGAAAAAGATGCACAAATCCAAGGTAAACAGACATGCTGAGACTAAATTCACACCAATCAGGCTCTACCAGGTATACATGCCCCCATACCCGACACAGAAACAAGAGAGAGAGAGCAATTCAAATACATTGAATGCCAAGAAATCAANCTCTAACAGCATGTCTGCGAACCGGAGAAACTGAATCCCCCACTTGGGCCTCCACCACCTCAATCCTCCATCACTCAGATAGCAAGCTCACTAGCAAAAGGCAAGCTTGGGAAGAACACAACAGTGCTCCAAGGGACAAAGGGATGCAGACTCAAGCATAAGTTCTGGAAACAATGGACTATAGTTTCGTTACTCTCAATTCTCTCTTATGATTTCAATGTCTCAAGGGGTTCCTTATATAGCTTTTCAAAGGGATACTGAAAGGTCGAATCCGTGCGATCTCAAGGCATATGGAAGGCCAGGAGTCATATGAGTTGGATCCAAGTCAAGGAACGCTCCAAAAGGATTTGGATTATGTACACATCCCGATGTACGTGACTATAGGGGGAATATCCGCGTATGTACGTGCTTATCGGGGAAAAATCCGCGTATATCACTTTTCTTATGTTTTTAGGGATGATCAAGGACACATCAAAAGACAAAAAGTGGTCCATAGGGGCTAATGAGTCTGCAGCGGGACAGGGGAAGGCCATACAATGTGTGATTCACCTAGTGTGGTGAAATATGCTATAACACCACGTTATATTGGTGTCTCTCTTGTAATGTGTTTATGTGTTTAATATTTGCATCTTGTTATATTGTTATTTCTCTGTGATCCTATTTTTATAACAATTATCGGAGAGGAGTTTGGAGCAACCAAATTATTAAGAAGATCAAAATTTGTTAGGTATGTTGAATCAAACAAAACACTGCATAGTAGAAATATAAAGGATGTAAATTATTATTATTGATCACAATGCATGGTTTATTATTTATTTTCCTATTTAAATTGTTTTGTTGCATCCTTCCATTTTTATATTTGTTGTTGCTTCATTTTGTTTTATGTGGATGCAAAATTTTACATTATGGTTTAAATCCTCGTGTTGTTTCACAATTAGAGTTTTTCCTTTTAGATATTTTAGATGTAATGGGTTTGTAGTTTTATATATAAGCTAATCGGTGCAATGGGACCACTTCTTGGGTCTAATACAAAAACCAATCAGTCTTGTCAGTTTGTTTTATATAAAAATGCTTACGCAATTTTTGGTGTGTTCAAGTTGTTTAAAGGAACCGATTTGTTTATAGTAATAGCACACTAGTAATGTTGAGACTATTTTTTTTAACAAAAATTCTTACGCATTTGTCAATGCATTCAAATTTTCAAAACGTATCGAAGTGTTAATTGTGAAAGTGGTCCCTTTTAATTCCTAGTGATTTATAATAGATAAATTGCACTGATAAATGTGTATAGGACTTTTTTGTTGTTGTTGTAAATGGTAGATTCAAGTATGGTGCATTCTTGTATGAGAAGCACCAATGCATTTGATTTACTAAAACGTGCCAAAACGGAAGACTTTTTTTTTAAGATATGTAATTTTTTGTATAACATACTTAGTTTCTATATTTAATCATATAGGTTGATTATTTATTTAAAATGCATGATAAGTGTTCAATGATCAACAATTCTAGTCGACATGATGGGAGCACATCCAAATTCGTGAAGAAGGAAATACTTAGAAAACTTGAGAGGAGGATGTGTAGAGCCAAAGGCTCGCATGCACACATGAATGGTACTCAACCAATTCAATTAATCAAAGAGAAATGATTACAATATATAGTGAAACAATGTTCAACCAAATGAGTTATTAGATCCTATACTCATGGATCTCAACGCTATCTCCTAATCTTATGAGATGCACACAATCCAATCACTATTATGCAGCCTTATATTTCTACATTATTCCAACATCCCCCCTTAATGTAGAAATTTATTTTTTATAATGACAAATACATAACATGCCACATAACATGCATGATGGTCTCAGTCTCAGTCAGGATTACAAATTAACAAAACAATCTAACAATTTAGGGTTCCAAGCCTTGAACTCTACAATCCTCCTTCTCCTTCATCTTGACCTTAGTTGCTGTCAGATGATATTTGTTTATGTTTTCCCATTTCCTGCTCTTCCAGTTTGAGAGCTTGAATTCTTCACACATTGATGTATAGTGCATTCTAGTATTTGATTGGGCCTCTGTTGTCCTGGGTCTTCCTTCATGTTTAACAAATTCTGCAAAATTAATAATTATCATCCAGGATCGTTTAACATTAGTTGTATTCTATGCAGTGTAATTCTCCAACATTATCTCTTCACCATTTGCAAACCTGATACATTCTACATAGTCAACATTTACAGCATTATTTGGCTTTTCAAGCTAGTTTGCAATAAAATTCAACTCTGCTTCAAAATAGACTATTGTTTCTTCAGTTGCTTTAACTCTGGCCAAGAAGTTATATATTAAAATTGTTTCCAACATTATTAAAATATGTTCTTCTATGGAGAGGAATTCCTGATCATATCTAGGCTGAAAATCAAATTTTAATGAATCATTAAAAATTATATCAGAAGCGGGCTGGCAATCTTCTCAACAATTGGCAGCGATATTTAATCCATGATCTTCTCCCATCAATCCTTCCAGGGATTCTCCTAGGCAGGCAACTGAGCTACATTCACATCCACCCTATTGACTGGAAGCGATTTCAGCAACTACAACAGGTTCAGATCAGCTATGATTGGGAAACAATCCAAGAAAGCAGTGATCTGATTAAATCTCACTGTCTATCAGTAGTGGATGGATACAACGATCCATTCTTCACACCACAATAGGGCTTCAAAGGGGCTTCACTCTGCATCAGGAGGAGATACAACAACTCAACTCCATGCCACCAGGAACACACAATAGCAACAGGCCAGGACCACACCTATGATAAAAGGAACAGGCCTTTCTAGGGGCGGTGACCAATTTCGATGCAAGGAGAGCCTTGAGCACCACTCCTCTTATTTACATCTTTAGCGGTACCACCTCATCTCCTTTGGCGGGAAGGTGGTGCCACTACTTCTCCTATGCAATTTTTGGTGGATGCACCACTCCTTCTCTTCATCTAACGAGTGGTGCCACGATTAAAAATTTATCGTCCTTCTCCATGCTTCAAGTGATCTCCATGGAAGAGGAAATTACATCTAGACTTCTCCCGATGTTCTCTCAGGCAGTTCACCTCACCGTCACACTTTAGCTTATAGGAGATGTCCAGGCTGTTTACGGGAGGAAAAAAATATTTACCAAGTAACCTCCACGCTAATTTTATATGGACACTCTGTATTTCAGTTGAGAGGCGATCTCCACGCTGATCACTTCGGCTCACCAAGCGATATCCATGTTTCTCCTCCAATATCCGCACTAGAATATTCAGTCTGTTCACCATGCAATATTTCATGGTGATCTAAAAAAATCCAATTGATCTCCATGTGTTTTTGACCCAAAAGAGACAGACTCACAGGAAGCGTTCTCAGCTTCAACTCATAAAAAAATTTACCAGGTTCTGCTCTAGGTAATTATTGCGTCAAATATGGTAGAGGGGGATCACTGCTCTATTCACTCTAGAAAACTCTCATGCACAGTATCTTATTTCTCCCTTTGGCGGATTCAAAAAATATTGCGGGATTTACCACCAGCGTTGAGCTCCAACGCAATTCTCCAAATCGTAGATTGTAGGATACTTCCAGGGCGTCTGAAAAAAAATATTTATACCTCCACGTTGATTTGTTGGTGCAGATAATATTCAATGGTCCGCAGGTTCTCAGTCTCAATACTAATTTCAATGAGGTATCGCTTCTTCGATGGAGGAAATCACTATGGTCAAGCTTTCCCACAGCATCTCGTGGCTTTCCCACAGCAGGAATCGCAGATCTGCCTCCTTCACGGTGATGGAAATGGCTAAAAAAAAATTCAGCTCCTTCAATGCTTGGGCTTAGCACTCACCTGGAGCTCTCATACCAACTTAGAAAACTTGAGAGGAGGATGTGCAGAGCCAAAGGCTCACACGCACACAGGTATGGTACTCAACCAATTCAATTAATCAAAGAGAAATGATTACAATATATAGTGAAACAATGTTCAACCAAATGAGCTGTTAGATCCTATACTCATGGATCTCAACCCTATCTCCTAATATTATGATATGCACACAATCCAATCACTATTATGCAGCCTTACATTTCTACATTATTCCAATAGAAAGTTCTTTGTGATTTATGTATCAATTAATATGTTTGAATTATTTGTAAATTTAACTAATATGGTTAATGTGTGACACGAAGAGACAAAAATGAGAAATCTTGATAAGATTCTTTGGAGTCTAAGTGCAAAAAATAGTAAAACCAAGATGGAAACATTGCAGAGGCATTAATTTGGTGAATAAAAAAGACATCAATATGATTTTTTTCTTGGATTTTGAGTAATGTTGTAGTTAATAATATTCGGTAATATGTTTCAAACAATATAATTCACATATGTTGAATCTTATGTAGGGAATAACAACAACATGAGGTATTATCAACATTAGAAAGAAGATCCACCAAAAGAACTGATTGGCATTGGGTTAAGTAAAGGTTGTGAGTATATGTTGGCGTATTGAAAAAATAATTATGGAATTTGTAAGTATCTATGTTGTTTTCATTCTTTCATTTTATAATTGATAGAACAACAAAAATAAGGTATATTAAATCTATGATTTGTTAAAGCATATAAAACTTGTAGGAAACAAAGTATGGAGTGCAACCAATAAAATATTTGTTGAAAAAGGCATGAGATGTGGTTTTGAACGAATGTGTCATTCAATACTCAATTCTTGCTATGGTATGTCACTTTTCAATTTACATTCATCAGTATTGTATCTTTCATTATTACCAGCAAAGTAGATACACTCATTACAATTTATTTTTATATTTGTAGATGGAAGTTATTGAAGAGGAAAATAATTGAGGAACTCAACAACACATTCATCCAAATAACACAAGTCATGCAAGTGGATTGAGCACTGACAATAGTGCAAGTGAAGAATAATGATCCATATATTTTGGATGTTAATGGATGTTGTTGTATATTTGAAATAATTATCTCTAAAATCAGAATTTTTTTATAATGTATTGGACATTGTGTACCAATTGAAACAAAATAGGTTATAGTGTAACAATTACATGCATGTTTACATTTTGATTATTGTGTACTTTATGTTGTCCCATTTTGTATGACAAAGGTCTTCTTATTGATATATAATAAAATGAAGTTTTTCATTCTATTGCATTCTCCAGTGTCGTGAAATGTTACATTAGTAATTAAATACATGGATATTTAAATGTTACAATAGATGAGAAAATTTATGATATAACAATTTAATCCAAGCATCATATCCAAATGAAATAATACAAATTCAAAGGAATACTACTATAAAAAAATGTTTCAATTTCTAATGAATAATGGAATTAAATTAAAAATGTTGTTGTATATTCCAGTGTGATGTCAGTAGTTGTTGTTCGCCAAAAAGAAAATAATTATTGGTTCATATGAACTTATTAATCACACCGATGCTTTTCAAACAATGTTTCATCAATACGTTTGAGAGAGTGTCGTACCAATGCACTTATAAGAACATAGTCCCAGTGTAGCAGAATACCCATTGCATGCCTCGAGGATTTTATATTATCATACCTTGGTGCAATATTAGTATTGTATATTATCAGTACCATTAATTCTAAAAATATAACAACAGTCGTCATCTCAATCAACTTTATCGGTGTGTTTTCCTTTAGTTATTGTACCAGTGCTTGTTTATACTTCATAAGCATCGATGATTTTTAGTTGTTTGTAGGGATCGGTGTGAAATTTAATGTAAAGAATTGATGCTTAGATTGTTAGAAGGTACCAATACATCTATATAGTTCATAATGACCAGTACTATATTAAATATAAAGCACCAATTCCTATTAAAATTTTGGTGTGCACTGGTGGTATATATATTTTCAAGCACCGATGCACAAATTTGTATGTGCATAGGTGCATGTATTGGTTTAAAATGCACTAATGTGTTTGACCTATGATAGCAATGGTGCATTTTATTCAATAAAGTACAATGAAAATAAAACCTTTGCAAAAGCCTCCGACCGTTGAGTTTTTTTAGTTATAATGTGAATTTTCATAAAATCATATGTTAAAACATTTGGCACTATTTGTGGAGGTTGTAGCGATTTTGTTTTTGAAAAAATTGACCAATATTGTAACACTAAAAACCTTTTCTATAACATTCGCTATAGGGAATTTTCCTTGTATTGTAAGGGTTCTTATATGGATAAATGAATCGCACCTCCAACAATTTGTGAATGATAATTTATATTTTATTCATCTATGAAAAAAAGTTCCTATAAGGACACACATTGGGTGGTTGGCTTCATACGATTAGTGTATACTATTCCCATGTTCCCCCATGAGGATGGTAAACCCATGGGTGTTTCAAATAATTGTTGGTGTTAAGAAAGAATCATCTACAATGCATGGTAAATAATATTTGCAGTAAAAGGAGTATGAAGATACAAACTGAACAAAACAAACCAAACATGAAACATATGAGTGTAGCTCAGGTAATTACAATATCATTGTCATTAATTAATCCAGTGTTACAATAGTTTACAAATAGGAATAATTCAAATCCATTAAGGAGGAATTTGAATATACCAACTGGATGTGACTGTATCTAACTAGCCATCTAACTCATGGTGTCTCAATAAATATCGTAGTTCAACAAATCAACTCCCAGATATCCAACCAACTCAATCAATCAGTAATAACTAGTTAACTCAGTGCAACCGAGTGTGGTAGGTGGGAAAATTCACATACTCCACATGCAGCCATGCATTGGCCATGCACAACTAGCGCTAGCTAAATAATTGTGAACTAACTGAAAGTAACTGGAGGCTAGCTAAGACTAACTAGTTCCAAATCCACCTAATTGATGGAGGTTGGTGTCAGGACTCCCAGTGAATCCTAAAATGTAGGGATTGGTCTAGGAGGCACCTAAACTGATG
This sequence comes from Pseudotsuga menziesii, assembly GCA_001517045.1. Taxonomy (NCBI): domain Eukaryota; kingdom Viridiplantae; phylum Streptophyta; class Pinopsida; order Pinales; family Pinaceae; genus Pseudotsuga; species Pseudotsuga menziesii. Next base: position 181,286 of record LPNX010494216.1, read on the forward strand.
CATGCACATGCAATAAGTGGTAGTTAACCTATAGCAGTGTTCTCCACACTCTAGTGATTGGTACATGTGTCCCAATTAGGCCAAGTGGATCCAATGGTACTAGTGGACCCAATTAATTAATTAAGGTTCCTAAGTTAGGGTAAATAATCTAATAGATAGTATGGTCAAGGGAGGATTAATAATCCTAACACCCCCCCTAAATCCTAACTTGGACAACTATGGGCCCTAGTAACAAGACCATAGTTCACCCAAATACAAGCTAAAATATAGTAAAAAAACATTGCTTAATACAACCAAGGAAATAGTGGAAAACCTCTTGGGAACTCCCCCCTTAAAATTAGTAGGAATACAAATTTTGAATAAAAACTTGTGAAAATTTTTGCTACCATTTGCAACACTATGCATCAGCAAATGCAGTATCTTGGTTCTTCTATGCAGGTAAGCCTATAAATCCAAACAAAAATCTTATTTCTAGGGGAATCTTCCCCTTTCGAATAAGAATAATGTACTCGATTGAATCAGAAATATAAACAGCTGCACGGTGAAAACTGGACCCATATAGAGCAGCTGAAATCAACTGAAGAGAGAGAAAAATTTATTGAAAATTCGAACCATGTGAGGAACACCCAAGAATATGATATATGTCAGCCTTGAACAGAAAACCATGAGTGGTAAAATCAGCTCCAAGTGTTAGGAGCAAGTGTCCAGGTGGATGCAGGATGTCTTCCTCTTTACTAGTTCTGTGAGGGGGTGAGCATGTGACCAAAGGTAGAGAAGCCCTGGGACTGTGGAGAGCGAATTCCTAAGCTCCATAATCTGATATTGCTTCAAAAATAACCAATAATTCAGAAAATATAATATCATAAAACTCATAAGAGATAACTAACATCGAATCCTCAACAACAAAATTTAAGGAGACTTGTGGTGCTTGATTTGTCACACCAAAATTGATGAAACTAGTTACAAGCAATACTGAAATATATTGAGTATTAAAACCTGAACCACATATTATTAGATCATAAAATAAATCAGATCCAAAAAAGGTTCATGTCATATCCAAAACTGTGCTCCACCGAGATGGTAGATGCACAATTTTCTCCTTCAAAATTCTGATTTTGGTGCATGCAATCCTGTAGGAATTTACTGGAAGCTCTAGATTAATGAGAGTGAATTGATCACTCATATAATCTGATATTATTTCTATAATACCCATGGTATTACTTATATGCACACCAGAAACATTATTAGATATAGAGAAATCAAACTCCTGTACCTTTTCTGAAACAATCACCTGTAAACTATGCACAAAATTTAAAGAATCACTGGAGAATTTTTGCAAAGTATAGGAATTTTTTTCTTCAAAACAGAGATTTGAATGTCTTCTTTTGGATCATCCATGTGAGGGGATGAGATATAAAATATCTCATACACTTCTGGAGTAGCAGGAGAAGGAGTCACTCCAAGGAGACTTTCTTCAATTCGAATTGACTGTAGGGAAAATTCTGCTTCTTCTTCATCTTAATTTTCTTTTTTGTAGGAGAGGGAATGAACTCATCATGCTGGATTTTATCTGAACCTCTCTCAACATCTAGGATTTTAGAGTCATATCCCATATGAATTCTAGGTCCTCATGAGAGAGGGAAGGTGATGAAGGATTCCATGAAAGCAACCATTTGATTGGTTGCTCTAGAATCTATCAAATAAGCCTTTGATGGAGAGAGGCTTGCATACAAGAATATCTCATATTCTTCAGTATTCTCTTCATCATCATACATATTTGTACCTTGTGTAAGGGAAATATTGTTCTGTACACATAGATATTTCATCTAGTCGAGGGTCTTCTTCATGCATGAGTCTTCTGGATGAAAACCCCTCATACAATAGGGACACTTTTTCTTTTATAAATTCTTCTTTTCTTAGAGCCAGAGGCTCCTTTAGAAGTCTGTTGATTATGTTTAGGCTTCAAATTAGCTGCTTTGGGATCCTTCTTCTTTGATTTCCATTTGGCTTGTGCTTTGCTAGAGCCAGTAACTAGAAGAGCTTGACCTTTGGAGGTCTTGATGACTCCCATTCAAATCAAATTTTCTTGCTCCTTGATTAAAGACTCAGAAAAGGAATCAAGTGAAGGAATTTTACAACTAGGGAAGCCATCCCACTTGGAATGAAATATGGAAACAAATAAAAAATACTCAGAACCGAGTTTGTCAAGTATGGAGAGGACAATTTTCTCATCCTTCCTTTCTATTCCACACTGTCTGCATTGAAGTTCAAGATACTTGAATTTAGTATATAATTTCTCAATAGTCTCAAAACTATTGGGATGTAAGACTACCAGCTCATTCTCCAGAAGGTATCCCCGAAGCTCATCTTGTTTGCAAAACAATTTCTCAAGATTTTCCCAGGATTCTCTGGGTGTCTCCAAACCTTCAAGGTGGAAGAGGATATCTCTGGATATATGAGTGCATAGATAACCGAAAAATTCATCACAACAGTTCAGAAACTTGTTCTTTTCAACTGGCTGATGGGGCTCATCCTCCCTTCCAAGTATTATTCTGAGGTAGCCATGCTTGCACAAGGCGAGCTGCATATCAATCCTCTAATTAAGATAATTTAAATTTGAAAGGATCCATGGTGTAGGATATTGAGAATCCATAATTCTCCGGCTGAAAGATCACAAAACTTTACACAAGCTACGTAGCACCTGCATATTTTCACTGCAAAAAACTAAAACATTCGAACTATGTTATAATCATGATTTTCCTCTCAAAATGAACATGTTTTCAGGGTCTATCATGCCCGCACCACTACTCTGAATAAATTCAGAGTTAGCAAATCAATAATGGGGACTTCTGTAGAAACCTAGCTGATTTTGATGTTCAATGGAGAGAAACAGACATGAAGCCTGCCTGAGATAGATATGATACCATGTTAGAATTGTTGTGCCATTTAGATCTTCAAGCAATTAGTTATGAATAATATTTGGAGTAAAAGGAGTATGAAGATACAAAATGAAAAAAACAAACCACATAGGAAACATATGAGTGTAGCTTAGGTAATTACAGTATCATTGTCATTAATTAATCTGGTGTTACAATAGTTTACAAATAGGAAGAATTTGAATCCATTAGGGAGGAATTTGAATCTACCAATTGGATGTGATTGTATCTAAATGGCCATCTAACTCATGGTGTGTCAATAAATATCGGAGTGCAATAGATTAACTCCCAAATTTCCATCCAACTCAATCAATCAGTAATAACTAGTTAACTCAATGCAACTAAGTGTGGTAGGAGGGAAAAAGTACCTACTCCACATGCAGCCATGCATTGGCCATGCACAACTAGTGCTAGCTAACTGATTGTGAACTAACTGAAAGTAACCGTAGGATAACTAAGACTAACTAGTTCCAACTCCACCTAACTAATGGAGGTTGGTGCTGGGACTCCCAATGGCTCCTAAAATGTAGGGATTGGTCTAGAAGGCACCCAAACTGATGCATGCACATGCAGTAACTGACAGTTAACCTCTAACAATGTTCCCCACACTCTAGTGACTGGTACATGTGGCCCCATTAGTCCAAGTGGACCCAATTAATTAATTAAGGTTCCTAAGTTAGGGTAAATAATCTAATAGATAGTATGGTCAAGGGAGGATTAATAATCCTTACACTTGTATGGCATTGAATTGTGCAATAAATCCCAAGTGACCTTTCTTTAATAACTTCTCCATATGATGTGAGGTGATGATTTTAGGGGAACCTGAAGTGATCCCTTGGAGGGAATGTTTTTTCCCTTCCCTTGGTAAAACTCATGGTTAGCTCTTTTAAATCCATGGTGACAAGATCCACAATATTGTTATCCCTCAAATTGGCACTTTTCCATCCGAGTGACGATATTGAGTATTATGTCACACAAAAGGACAAATGGAGAGAAGATCCCATTTGCTATAGAGGGATATGGTCTTAATCATTTAGTGTTTACTTCAGCATTTACACTTTTTTGTTGTAAGGTTAGGGAATACACATGGGTGGTAGTCTGGAAACTCACGTTTTACACCCGATTTGACCATACGAAACTAGTGTTTTCCCCAAAAGTTACACACATGAGTTTCCTCAAGGAAACTCTCATGTTATACATTGTTTTCCTTTGTTACACTTGTTTGTCCCTTAAAAACTCATTAAAAATAAGAATGAATTAGTTAAAAGGTAGTTGAGGTTGATATGGTAACATTCCCACCTTCCCTAATTTCTCCAGCCTCATAACTCCTATTCTCATTTGATCATAAAATAATGATAGGGCTATGGGAAAGGGGGATAAAATTGGAGTTAATGTTATGCTGGAGGATTTTCATTGGAAAAGAGGAGCAAGGAGACTTAGAACTTGGTTTTAGGAAGTGCATTTTATATTGAAGTAATTGTACTTGTGTAAAGCACTTGGTCAATAAAGAGATTGTTTCCTTCCCAATAAATGGTGTACACTTTTGGTTATGAATTATTTATATTCATGAAGTTGATCTTATGTTAAGTTTAAATTATTTTACTTATTCATATTTTAGAATTATGATATCCAAAAGTGTTTTGAGAAAGGTATTTGTCTCTTGCATATTTTTCAAACATTTGATTGAGGATGGGGTTTAAGAAAGGTTTGAAGCTAGGACCAACCTCCAAGGAAAATGTAAGTGATCTTAATCATTTGAACTTTGTATTTTTCTTTATTAGAGTGTAATATTGGTTTGAATTTATGTACAAGTGTGACAGTATAATAATAAAAACCTAGTACATTTGTGACCTCCTCAACCTTGGTCATAGGAACATTTTCTCTAACAACAGAATTGGTGACTCCACTAGGGAGTATTAGTTGCTTCGGGGTTTTCTTATAATATTTTCTTATATTTTTGGTATCTTTTGGTACTTGGTCGAATTTGTAGAAGTCATTGTTTTCTGAGTCCAACCCAGAATTTTTCTCTTTTTATTTTTAATTCTTTTTAAAAAATATTTTACTGAAAAAAGTGAGTGTAGGTTTTCTGAACTAGCATTTTCTTTGAAAAACGTGACTTGTCTCATGTACAACCGTGTGTTACATGTAGGTTTCGCAATGCAAATTTGTGTGTCTTCTTGTAAGTGCTACTTGCAAGTTAGGGTTTTAACTTTTCAATTTTTCCATTAATCTTTTTGAGTTAAAATCTTTTTCAGAAGTCTTATTAGTGCACCCTCAGTGCCTCGATCTATGTTCATGATAGGTTTAAAGTTCTTTTAAGTCATTTTGGTGTGAAGGTTTATGAATAATAGTTTGTCTTTGTAAGGTTTGTCGTTACACCAAAACCTACATATGTTGATAAGCATTTGAAACCAAGCACAAAGACCTATCATTAGGATATTCCCAGAGGTGTGGTGGTTATACCATGCGGTTGTACCGATACTCCAACAACCCCCTTTGGCATAGCTCGGGGGAATTGAAATTGAGACCTTTGCTCTGATACCATGTAAGGTTTTTTGTTACACCAAAACTTGCAGATGTTGATGAACATTTAAAACTAAGAACAAGGCCCTATCATCAGGATATTCCCAAAGGTGCGGTAGTTATACCATGCAGTTGTACCGATACTCCAATAGTATTTAGTCTTGTTACTTGGTTTATATTTGGATTGAATGTGGTTTAGATCACTTCTTATCAACCTCTGTAGATTCCATGCTCAATTATTTATCATGTTGTTGGTTGATTAGCTCAACATTTTTCTTCCAAGTTGAACAACTTTGTCTTAGGTGCATTGTTGTCTTTCTAAGTTAGTTGTTATCAGGCCTGTTAGTTTATTTAAGTTTTGTTCTTATAAGACTTAGTCCAGAATATAATTTGTCTAATATTTTGCATCTGATTTACATATTATTCATACTCCATTTCTCTTATTCCATTTTGAAGAAAAATAAAAACAAAATACAAGTTGTATGCATTATAGGCTAGTTGCATTAGTTATAGGTGCATTTGCATGTTTTTGAACTTTCAAAAGGAAAAATAATTTTTTTTTATTTTCATATTCACATAGTTAGTTTTGTTTATTTCGAAAAAGAAATACCAAGTGAAAATATTGTTCTTGAAGCTTATTGAACAATATATTTTTCACTTTCTTGTTGAGTCTGAATAGTACACTACTTTCACGACCACTCCCTATATGAGTAATTAACAACCTTTAAAAAGAACATTCATAATTGCAATACATTAGTAATTTTTATTTTTAGGGACAATACATACTAGTCTAGGATGGTTTTTTGGGTTAGGACTTATCTCTAAACTACCTAAAACTATTAAAATTAGACATAATGGCCACTCTTTTAGGAAATCAAACCTTATAAAGAGGTGAACCAGAAATATCCTCTCAGAAAGGAGTTAAGCATGAGGTCATGCGAGATTGAGTTGTGGAGATAGCCCTCCAATATTTAGTTGAGTATACACCATATTTGTTGCGCATTCAGGGATTCATGTAGTGCCACCTTTAGCCCCGTGTGTTATCAGTGTTGTTTGAGTTTCAGGATTAGCTACCCTACCCATGCACATTGACTAAACTGATGATTATTTCACATGGCCCTCTTTGTGATTTTGGTGGCCAAGTATCTTGACCTTTAGGGATCTTACACATGTGACAATGGAAGATTATTTCCAATGTACCTAGGACAGACATGGGAGGAAACCTCGTGCAACTCTTTGGAAAAGAGGTTGGTGATTCAAATACTTTCCCCAAAGTGCTTGTATTGTGGACCCCAGGTAACTATCCTTCACCCCTCACTGGTTAGTATCGTCCCCTAATCATCCTAGACTTCCCTTTGGAAGGTATATTTGTCTGCTTGGGTTGGATACTTAGGAATTTTTAGTAGCTTTCTATTTGGGTTGTTTATGTTTTAGATTGAACTTATGTGTGTTTGATTTAATTCATTATCCCTAAAGGGTCAAGCCCTCTATAGTTCAAGGAGGATTCAAAACCTTTCCCCACTTACAGTGGCACCCCCACCGCCATCTCAAACGAAACAAGTTAGCACAAGTGGTTATTTTGAACTAACAAGGATAAGTAAAATTCATGGGGAGGATCTACAAGCTGAATATTTTGCAAGAAATTTTAACCCACCTTTGACTAGCTTAGAGAATTCAATTCTTATGCAAGTACTTTCATTTGGTCAACCCAGGATTGGTGTTACTTTAGGTTTTACCATGGATAACATAAGGGAAGGATCGGGAGACATATACACCCATTATCATCTACGTTATCAAGTGGATAATATCCTCCTCATGTAAGTGTACCAGTATCCAACACTCATTCAACACTAGTAGTATCTTTGAACTTCACTTCAACAACTTCTATTTCACCTAGTACTCGAGTGATTAGTCATCTTGTATCTGTGAATACCACTACTGGATATTCTAACGTAGTTGTTACTAGCATACTGTTAGGAAATCGCATCAACCCTTCTCTTTACTTTGTTATTATATTTTTGTTGGACGCATATGCTTTGTAATTCATCCCGTGAGTATATTGTATTATCCCACATTCATGGGGAGTAATAGTTGTTTAGATTAGACTTAGTATATAAGTACGTGTTTATCCCATATTCATGGGGAGTAATAGTTTTTAGATTAGACTTAGTATATAAGTATGTGTTAAGGCCAATAAAGGAATCCACAAGTCATTTGTATTGATCTTGCTCAAATGAGGTTTCCCCCTTGAAGTGGCCCGTGATCAATAAATTCCTTCTTTGTTCTGCTATTTTTTTTATATCGTGCATTTTCATTAATTATTGCAGGAGGTTTCTCTCTTCTAGTATCGGATCACTTTCTTGGGCTCATGTTATTGGAAATTCTCAATCAATGTAGACAAATATTATTTCCCTAGTCTACATGGGGTAGATCTAGAACAAAAAGTCACAGTGATGAATCTGTCCCCTGGATCATGAAACTACTTGAATGTGAAGCTTTATTACCTCAATGATGAAGGTGATCCTTGTCATGCAATTCTCTTGCAATTAGCTATACCTGAAAAATAATGTGAAGAAACAAGATACAATAGTGAAAGTAACAAGACAATTCAATGATCTATAATAATAATCAAGGAGAAAAGTAATGAGAAATCGATATTGACACAAATAATTCATGGTAAATGCGAACATGTTTGTATTAATAACATAAGAAAAGAAAGCTACAACCAAATCCATGATGTTGAATCTTTGTTCTCACAATTTATTTGATATCACTTTTAATAAACACCCTCTACAAGCTTTGCAATCCTCACTCACAACCACATGCTTTACCTCTATTATAGCTCATTTTACCACACCAGGTAGATCACACATTTATTTCCTTCCTTGTCCCTCTGTAGACTCCTTGGACCCCATGGACTTATATTCAATTCTTTGATGTTGCAAGATTATCCCCAAAAATTTCCTATTTATACATATACGTGAATTTTAAAGCAATACCGTGTGTATACTCAGCTTTTGACCTCAAACTCGCATACATCAAGATGTGTGCAAAATGACAAATGTTTTTGGATTTTTCCTCATTTGAGTCTGAATAAATTGAATCTTGACCTTCCAAATTCCTTGAGAATTCTCGGATTCGACCCTCCATTACCTCTTTGGAGTTCTATATTATAAGGAACCCCTTCGATACATTGAAGGAGGAGAAATTGAAGAGGAAGAAAACTATAGTCCATTGTTTCCTCAACTTTGCTTATAATTGAGTCTGCATCCCTTTGTCCCTTGGAGCACATAGTGTTCTTCCCAAGATTGTCTTTTCTTTGTGAGCTTGTTATCGAGAGATGGAGGATTGAAGTGGTGGAGGCCCAGGTGGAGGATTTGGTTTCTCCGATTCGTAGAAGTGCTGACAGAGTTTGTCACTATTGTATCTCTCATTTATTAATAGAAATATATTTTCTTGTCCAATTCATGAGCATTTTGAATATGAATATTGAATCCATGGATGTATTTAATTGCTTATACATGGTTGATTATATATGCTAGAGTATCTCTAACACATTTATATATATCATGCTTTCTTTGTTTGTTTTTGTTGAGAGAAAATTGTAATTGCAATTGCATTGGAAAAGCTCAACGGGGATCTACTTCAACCGTCTGGAATAAGGTACAATTTGATATCCCTTTGTGTTATATTTTCTTATTTTTCTTGCATATTGGGAAAGATTGATTTTTGGTGTCATACTTTCTATTGTGGTACCCCCAGCCATATGAAGTTTCTCTTCGTAACAGAATTGGCGACTCTACTGGGGGGTTCCTAGTTGTTTTTCTTTGGGGATTGGGTATTCAATGGGTTTAAATTGCTCTTTATTCTCTGTTTCTATGTTGGGTCTGGAGGTGTGTTTTCCCAGTAGTGTCCCCCAAGAGTAATTTGGTCTTAGCTTACTTGTTTGCCCTTTTTTTCTTCCTGTACATGAGTATTTGAATTATAGTCATGTATACACGCGGTTTTCTCTTGCATTCCCACATATGTACACATGTTTACTGCATACAGTCGTGTATGCTTTGATTTTGAGCTTTTTATGGAGGATTGAGTGTTGTTGGGTGAGTTTTTATTATTTATGAGTCTTCTTGGATACTGTTGGTGTCTATATACAACCTTTGTTTCTGATAAGAGACCCCTTTTGATTTGTTTTTAATTAGGTTTTGTTCTTGTCATTCATTTTTTTTTGGGGGGGATTAGTGCATTAGGTCTCTTTTTTCTTGGTGTTATTCTTGGATGTTGTTTGTGAGTGGTTTCAAGGTCTGAGAATTGTAGAGTTTGTTAGTTCTTTTTATATCTCATTTATTTCTAAAAATACAAAAATATTTTTGCTTTTGCATACTTATGCATTCTTGTATTTGCATGGCATGGTACTTGCATTAGGTTTTGATTACTAAATTGTAGTCAAGTGTTCATTTAAGCATGATTGCACTCTCATTTGAAGGAAGAAACTTGCATCACATGTAGTGGCATACCTTGTTTTTCATTCGACAAAGATTTGCACTTGGCATGGCTTGTTAGGTGTGCACTTTTATTTCACTGTTGAGTCTTCACATCATTAGTTTCATGGCCATTTCCTTTTGAGTAATTACAACCATTAAAATCAACGCTTAATTAAAATCAAATACACATTTATATTTTCAACAAGATTAGATTTTAGAGTCTTGGAATAGTTCATTGTGAGTCAATTCTACAAGACTACTAAACAACAACAATTAGGTGTCTGTCCAAAAGAGAGTGAGAAATCCTTGGTATAATTAGTGTTTCTCTAGAAGCTCCTCTTACACAGGATTCAAGCACGAGGTGACATACGTGATTGTTATTGGGATGACCCCTGGTCACTTTTTGTGAGTGCCGGGATTGTATTCATATCTAGGGGCCTTTGAGGTATTGATTGGTACACCCTTTGGGTACCAGTTGTGCTATCAGGCTTCGATCTTTTCTACCCTTCCCATATAGTTGATCTCGCCTGCAACTATTCTGTTGAGCATTGATTATATTGGGGTGACCTTAGTTGCCTTACCTAGGTATCGCAGGGAGTACTTGCAGAGGTTATTCTATAGGTTTCCTAGCCAGATAGGGGTTGGAAAACACAATCGATTTATGTGTAGAAGTTTAGGGTCACTATAATTGGTTGCGAATCTCTTCTTGTAGTGTATGGGAGTCTTAAGCCTCTCCTAGGCGAGGCATACCTGCAACATTTAGGAGCTCACGTATCCTCCCCTTGGTATGCTTGTTTTTGGATGTATATTTTTTTAGGAGTGTTCTTTGTGTACGCTAGCTTGCTTAGGGTTTCTTATTTAGATTGATTCTTTTATTTTTGTTGATTCATTGTGGATCCCGGTGCGGTTCTCTACCATTCTCGTTGTTTAGCATCTTTTCCACCTTCTACGTATCCTCCTCCTTTGGGAGAGAGAACCAAATTATCCAGGAGGACTATATCTCACTTTGATTAACACACCATGGGTGACCATGATCCTGAGATCCCGAAGATCCCTCATCTTCCTCATCTCGTTTGGGAGGATGAAACTTCAAGCACATATGGGACTCCGTTGGGATCCGTTCATTCTATGGCTAGGACATATCTTGATGATCCATCACAATTTTTGGGATACATAAATGAAAATCATCAGTATTGGTCATGTAGTATGAACTGTGAGACTCACCATGCACCCACTAGCACTAGCACAATAAGGTATGTCATGTCAGACCTTCCCGAGATCGGTCTGACACCCCATGTCGGATCAAGTGTTGACCTTGGTGTTTTGCATGGGGGAACTTCCATTCCTTTCTAGGCAGAGAGGTTTGGTAGCACTAGTCATATTACACCTTCCATCTCTGTGATGGAAGATTCCTCACACGTGCATCCTAGACCTACCACTTCCATTCCCATTCGAGGGTTTGATCCTAGACATGTGAATATTGGGGGAACAAGTTACATCCCTTCCCATATTCCATCATCTTCAACACTGGTTCCTTCAAATGCATTTTTGATGACACATCCTCTTCCTAAATATAGTGGTCCTATGGACCATAGTTCTACCCTTAGCCATGTTCATCCCGCGTCTAGTCACACCGTAGTGTCACAAGGCTATGTGCCTCCTCATGTGTTAGTCAGGCATGGAACGTCTTATAGATAGTCTTATGGGGAGTCTTATGGACAGTCTTATAGGACAACTTATAGACAGTCTTATGGACCATCCTATGGAACATATTATGGACAAACTTATACACCTTATGGCTTATCAGTCTCCTAACTGTGGCTTCGTAGTACCCTAGCCTCAAGGTACTCTAAACTACAATATGCAACCCTACATGGGTCAAACGGGAGGAGGTTACTATCCCACTCACCAAGGCCATGGTGTCTATAATAATCAACCCTATGTGAACCAACCTTATCATGGAGCTTGGAACCAAATGCCTAAACCTAGAATCCCTTTCCTTGAAATGCTAAACCTACCTGACTTGTCGATATTGACAAATGATCTGGTTTCTCATGACCCAGCATGGTCGGTCGTTCCCGCCAAACTTCCTTCGGAAATTCCAAAGTTTTAGGGTAAGAGTGTTGAGCATGTCATGAAATTCCACCTTTGGTTCTCTTCGAACTCCTTGAATCATGATTCGGTTTGCTTAAGACTACTTCAATGCACCCTCACAGAGCCTGCAACAAAGTGGTACATAGAGTTTCCTAGGGGGACTTATACATCATTTCATGACCTAGCTATGAACTTCCTCAATCACTTTCAGCTACCTATGCATTACGATACCAGTACAAAACTCTTTCCAACATTTTGGCAAGACAAAGCCATGCATATATCTGCTCACATTCAAGAGTGGCGTAGAGGGAAGATATTGATTAAGGCCTTTATACCACCATATTTCCTTTTGGAATGGTTCCTCAAGTCTTTATTTCCTTACATAGCGAAGGGTGTTTCCACATATGGAGTTCAGAACAAGGAGCAAACTATATTTAGAGCTTAAGAATTGGATTTGATTTATGCTCAATCTGGGCTCTTGTATGAGATCATACCAAATGCACCTAGATCCGATTTCGAACCTAAGTTTAAACCTAGGCCACATGCTGATGGTATTGTTGGCTCCACGAGTGCTAAACCCATAAGCTTAGTTATGAACCAAATGATTAATTTTTCTGTTAACCAGCCTGTGTCAAGATAAGTTATGAATTCATCAAATCCTACCCAAATGGTGGATGTACTTTTAGTGAATCGTCAAACCAGAAAGGTAACCAGCAACCTGGATAGAATAAAAAGAAAGGTAAAAACAATAGAAAGGGTGGGAATAAGAATGAAACTGATAATAATTAAAAGAACAAAAACAATGCTGGGGGGGACAAGAAACCTAAGCGTAAGGTCAAATTTCCTTGTAAGCTATGTGGGGATGATCACCTCACTCACTTTTACCCTCGAATGGAAGATGCCTCGAAGTTCATCGCACAGGGCCCAGCTATGCTAACAAATCCTTTACCACCAAATCAGAATATGAACTCGAGGACCATGGATCTTGGTGGTGCTTCTGGTGGGAATCCAAACCCGTCGGACACTGCTAGTGGCCATGGTTTCACTAATATGGTGGATGCCACAAATGTTGTGACTTGTTCTAAAGATTATAGTACATCACAACACGACCTAGGAAAATAAATTGCTCCACCTGAGATCCCTTTGTGTATTGAAAACCTAATGATAAGCCTGAAGCACCGCCTCACATTCCTAAGGGAATCTTGAAGCATTCGGGGCACAATCCTAATTCTTGAGCCACACAGAACTATTCTATCATTGAGGATTTGGGCCATACTCCTTGTGCAATGTCTACATTAGAATTTCTTCAGACTTGTCCTCTGCAAAGGAAATCCTTGTTGTCTTCTCTTGTGGTGGTTGATGGAAGCTCTCCTTATGTGATCAAATTTGAAACTCATGGAATCCAACCTCGCTTTCCTTACTATGTGTCCCTTTTGGTGCATGTAGAGTGTCTAAACAACACCATCAAGCGCACAGTGATTGATGAGGGATTTGCGGCTTTTGTGATGTCTTTGTCATGATGGAATGGGTTGGGTTCTCCCTCGTTGTCTAAGTCAAGAAACATGTTAACTACGTTTGATGGAAGATATTTTTGTCCACACAAAATTCTTCCTTCCCTTGAGGTCCAATTGGGAGAGAAGACCGTTGCGATTGAGGTTGATGTGGTTGATGTGCCCCTTGACTATAATCTTTTACTAGGTAGAAACTGGATTTGCAATATGCAAGCGACCGCGTTGTCACTCTTTCAGGTTGTTTGTTTTCCTTTTAATGGGAAAGTTGTGATGGTCGATTAAATATGCTTTGATAACTCTAGTTCGAAAGCATCGTCGGAAGCTTCTATCCGGCTATCGATCATTCTCAGCCGGCAACTAAGAATATTGGGGTGGGAATGTGTCCTTCTCTAATGGGATATTTTAGTTGTGTCACACCCATTCTTATGATTGGTTCGAGTCTTGGTAAGGCTTCAACTTCATTGAGTTCAGTTCCTTTTTTCACTTTGCATATGGAGGATCCTTGGACTTTTCCTTCTCCGAGTACTTTAGAGGAAGTTTCTATACCTGCCGAGATGGACATGTCATTGCCTACAACTATGGTGGCTTATCAAGCTAATATTGACTCGGTTGTAGAATCTAGTCCTTCCTCTTCGTAGATGGAAGAGGAGGACCCCTATTCATTTCCTACTTGGGAAGTGTCATCATCTCACTCACATGAATTCCTCGATGACATCTTTCCATCAGACAAGGCTATTCTCGAGGCTATGTCTAGGTTAGAACAACCTTGGGGAGATTTGCATCATAGATCATATTTCCTCCCTAAGCTTGATGATATTGAGCATGATGACTTTAAGGAAATATTTAGTGATAAAATTGGTAGGCTCGTGGTCCCATTTGGCTCTCCTAGCAAGTATGCTCAAGGGAACATGGCTAGCTTGTCACCAACTATACCTATCAATATTTCTTACGTTACTAGAAAGATTGAAAACATGTACATTGGGGCGGATTGTTCCCCCAATGAGATTAGAGAGTACACCGAGCTTTTTGAAGAATTTTGAGATAGGTTTGCTTGATCATACGAGGAATTGTCAGGAATTGACCCTCGCACAGTCGAATGTGGCATTAGGACTTACCCGAAGGTTAGACCTGTTCGACTATTTGATCATGGGGGCACATCCTTGGTGGAGCCTATAAATAGGCTCTATCTTAAAAAGTACTATGCATGATTTTCAGCCGAGGATGACTTGTTGTATATTATTCTACATTTGCATAGTGTAGTTTTGGTCTACTTGTGGTGATCGATTTTTTTGACTAGCTTCCTTTTGTTGTGGTAGATTTCGAAAGAGTCTTTGATTTATGTAGGATTTGTTGATGGTGCTAGTCACCGCACTCAAAACTCAGATTCAGATTTTTGGGTGATTTATACTCCTACGGGTCAAGTGTTTTCTTTAGGAGGGGTTTGTTTACGACCTTCATCGAACAATTTTGCAGAGTATAGTGTCGTTATCAAGTTATTGTGTGATGCCATTTCACATGGTGTTCACTCTCTTGAGGTACGTCTTGATTCAAATTTATTGGTTTCACAACTTAATGGCTTGTATTATGTTAGGGATCCAAATTTGTTACAAAGGTTCTTGCGTGTCAGGTTGCTTGAATGACAATTTGAGAACATAACATACATCCATATTACAAGAAATTTTAACCAAGTTTCTGATTCATATGCTAACTATGTGTTAGATTGGCATTTGTTTCACATACCATAATCATTCACAAACACATTTACACATGTAAATAAAATAATAATTGATCATCACAGGTATTTTTCATTAAAATATATGTCCAAAATGTGGTGTCATAATACATAAGTGTCATATACAAAAATTGGGCTTCTGAGCCACCAAAATATACTACATGGTCATACAAAAGATATACACTCCAAGATTCTAAACATGTGGGGGAGGAGGGTACTAATCATGGTAGCACACTATGGCTCTAGCTGGCCAGTGAAATTAATGAATCCATTCCCGTGGTACTCCAACCACTTGGAGTTGCATGGCCTCAGGCAATTCCTCGACTTGCACCATGGAAACTCTATGTGTCAAACGAACGAAGTTCGTGTGAATGCTTTGGAGCATACGCTCTGCATCCCCACCCATGATCTGATCTCCTCTTTGGGCTCTTCCCCTCCATCGATGAAGAGTGAACCCATCTGGTGTCGTGGTCCCACATTTGCATGTACATGACAGAGTATCACTATATGTCACCGCACCAAAAACATGTCTTTTTTATTCCATATATCAAAAAACACAAAAAAATTAATAATTCTAAAAACAAGTTGGAGTCAATATTTGTTACCTATCTCTCCATATGCATATCCTGGTGGTATAGGCATGTTTGAGTCTCCATGGAAGTTGATCCCTGCATAGGGATAGTCATCTATGGCGATGATCTATCTACACCACCAGAGAAAGAAGTCTGCTGGGTAGGGGTTGGACACCTGCCCCCCTCCTGGTCTCCGCATGATGTTTTCCCTGTGTAGCTAAGCTGGATCTCGAAATCCATGTGGGGGAATCTCAAATATAGGGCTTAGCCTTGGCACATGCTCAAAAAATAAAGCACTCAAGATGCTTCCATAGCTGAAGTTCCTCACCTTCCCCATCTTGCAGTCATCAAGCTGTTGTTTCATGTTTCTCAGCAGTGAGGTACTCCAGTCATATATAGTAGGACGCATGCACTCCACCATGTTACCGCCTAAGTTGTACTTAGTGTTTCTTTATCAAGTGAGCCTGGTGAACCGGACAAGGATAACTTTTTTGGACTTCAGAAGACCTTTAGTTTTGCTTCTAGGAAGCTTTGTTGTACTATATCACATGTTCATACCCCATGGGGGAATTGTAATAAATGTTCTAGCATGATAGTGTCTGTAAAAGACTCGGTCTATTAGACTTTATTTGTCAATCCAATCAGCCCAGGGTGTTTTTTCCCTTGGTTATTATTGGTTGTTGAATAAACGATTGATAATTTCTGAGTTTTTCACTCCACACCTCCAAAGTTGGGGTGCTCGGCTTGGAATTTAGGCCTATTGAGGTTATTAGAGTCTATGTGTCAATGTATAAACATGTTAGATATCATGGTCGAGTCATATGAACATTTCTAAGTCCCCCTAGGTTTTTTCAATTTTTCAATTTTTTAGTTTTTTGCAGTGTCTTTTATTAAAATTTATTTTTTCCAAAACTTAGGCTATTTTTTAATAGTTTAATTGGAAAAATTGATTTTGTAATAAAAGTGGGCCAAATAATCAGTTTCAGTCATGAAGGTGCTCATTTTCAAGCTAAGAGCACCATGTAAACCCATGGACCCACTATTTCCTAATTTTGAGTGATTTTCCATCACTCAGGTCAGAAGGCCCCAAAAAGCAATTATTGATTATTTTAATTAATAAATTGATGAATAATGGAGCAAATCCAAAATCATAGATCAGTGGATTCTCAGCCAATTTGATTGAAATCAGTCAAATCTGAACCAGATTCAATGGATCTGACAAATCCTTGACTAAAGGAGGTGATCAAATCAGATCCAGAGTTGATATTCAGCATCCTTTATGGGGAATTTCTCCCTCCCTCTCTCCTCCACACGTTTTGGCTCATCTAGATGAGTTTTGATGGATGCTTCAGTCAACAGGTTGAGGTGTCAGTCAGATCAGCTCTCCGATTGACAATTGCACTCAGTGAGACTCAGATTTTTCTCAGTTGAGCTTCAGATCTACATTGATTGACTCTCCATCAGCTGAATTGGTCTATCTCCTTGGTATTTGTGCCCCTTGGGTTGGATCTCCTAGTTTTTGTATATATCCAAGCATAAGCCTCCTCTTACAAGCTAGTTAGAATAGGGATTGAGGTGCTGTTGTTCTTGTACTGTATTGTTTTTCATTTTGGAATAAAGAAGCTTTGGAGGCAAGATCTATGGTGTAATTCTCTTCATGTGTGGATGTTGATTTTCAAATGCTTATGAGGTATAATCTGCTTTATTTATCATTGCTTTGCTAGTTAATTGTTGGCCTTGAAGGAGAGAGCTCCCTCCTGTTAGGGTAAGAGTTTATTCTAGTTTGATTTATGCTCTTAATTCTTATTGTTCCATATCTATTGTATTTGTATGTATTTTAAGTTTAATTGCATGCTTTCCAATTATCTCTTCCAGCAGCACCTATATTTTAACCATCTGTTTGTGCAAGGGTTTCTAAGCTGCAGGTGATCTCGCTTGTAGAATAGGTTGAGCTGGTTTACATCTTCCTCATATTCAGTATCTTCTAAATGACATAGTCCCTCGATGTTCCACCAAAGTAGAATCCAAAGCCCAACATTCCCAGGATTCAAACACTCTTTCTCTCTCTTCCTCCTTCAAAATCTTAATTTCTCTTCAAATTGGTTACTTTTAAAGAGTCTTATTGCTTATATCTATCTCATTAAGAAAATTAGATATAGATATAGTTAGTAATATCCTTTCTTAAGTTTATATCTCGGTTTCGTTTCGCATACAAAGTTATATTTTAAGAGATCTAGCTGAAATTATCCTCTTTTTGCAAGCATTTTAATGAAAATTTGTAGCTTTCTTTTAAGGTTGTTTCCTTTGCTGTACTTTAAAGTTTCATATTTTGCAATAAAAGTGCACATCTTATTGGCTGCCCAAACAGCAAGCCAAGATCCCAAGGAAATCTTGCTTTCCTTGGTTCCTTTTTGCAAAACTAGATTACCCCAACTTAACAAAATTTTACTTAAGTTTTTTTTTGGTAATTAGTGTAGTAACCCAAAACACTTTCAAAGTGTGTTTGGGCACATTTTATTTTGATTAATCTCTATTTTTTAGTAGTTCCAACTCAAAAGAGAAGGATACTCTACCAAATTTCTGACTCTTGGACAAATCGGAGCTTCCCGGAAGCTTCCCCCACCATTGTGTTTTAATTCTAGCTTGTTACAAGCTTGTTGTAAGCCTTTGGATCCCAGATAACAAGGACCAAAGTGCATAAATTTTAATTTTATGATATTGTAAATCACTGCTAATAAAAGTAAAATTTCCTTTCAAATAGGCTCTTTCGAGCCTATTCACCATCCCCCTGGGGGGATTTGCGTCGGTGTCAATTTTTTACTTTTTGTTCATCTCTTTTCAAACTAGCATAGCTCTAATCTGCAGGGTAGTATAATTTGATTCATTATCAGTTTCATATTCCATATTTAATATTTCAAAGTAATCTTAATACTTACCCCATGACTTCTCAATTGACCTGAAAGGGGAAAGAGATGTGTGGTAGGACTAATTAGAAAACCGGAATTGTGTATCTGTGTTTTCCTTTTCATCATTTGTTTCTTCAACTATTATAAAATTAACCCCTCCTTGATTCCCTGATTGAGATCCACTTGGATCGAAAGAGGTTCCTGGAGGTTTTTCTTTTTAACAAGAACACCCATTTTAAAATTTACTAAAATTGACAAGACTCTGGTGTGTATGCCCTGCACTTGGCTGCGGTTCATCTGGTCAGTCAAGTTGTATCAAAAGCATTTGAGTGACTAGAATAATTAGGACTCACTATCCCAAATTGACAAACCATCAAGTG
This sequence comes from Pseudotsuga menziesii, assembly GCA_001517045.1. NCBI lineage: Eukaryota > Viridiplantae > Streptophyta > Pinopsida > Pinales > Pinaceae > Pseudotsuga > Pseudotsuga menziesii. Next base: position 200,421 of record LPNX010494216.1, read on the forward strand.
AAAATCCAACACCTAGATCAAACCATTACGGTGGAAAAATACCCAAAGGAAGCGGGAACTTCTGAAAAGTGATCCCGGGGCGCCGATCTCTGTCACACCCTAACGGGTGCATTATGAACAATGGCCCTAGAGACTCCATTCAGCCCACATATTCCTTGTAGGTAGCAGTGAAGGTTTAGCTTTGGACATACTCCAAGTACTCTCGGGTATATCTGGAGTCCACCCCTTCGCCTAATTTTAATCAACTCATACCTCACATTAACTTAAAACGTACCAAGA
>LPNX010494216.1:200714-233295 GCA_001517045.1 Pseudotsuga menziesii
ATGGTTAAATTTCAAACTCCTATGTAACTCATTCAGTTTAACATCACCATACTAATTAATTTAGCCTTAGTAACTTAATAGGGTCTACCCCCCTTGGCTTCATTAGGAATTGAGCCTAAATGAAGGATTTAAGAACAAGGTGACAGCCTTAACTCGAGACTTGCCCCCAAGGACACACTGAGTGGCTTGAAGATTTCTGCCACGTGACCCAGGTGTGTGTAAGGTAGCAACATTTTTTGGCGCCGTTGCCGGGGATAAATATTTTTATTCCCAAGTACGAATTTTGTTTTTTACCTTTTTTGTTTTTGCTTTGTTTGATGAATGCTTAGAGTAGATCTTTAATTTTCATCTGGTGACTCCACTGACCCTTTTCCAGTTTTTATTTTTACAAAGAAAAGCAAAAAAGTAATTTTTGTGAAAAGATTCATAAATGCTTATTTTTCTTTTTCACATGGCAACTCCATTGAAGGGATAAAACCCTATTATCTCATAAACTTGTGAAGTTTTGTTGTGTGTAGATGAGCCCATGCGACATGTTAAAAATTTTAAATCTCATCACTTGATAGCTCCACCTTTTCAGTACAAGGTTTAATCATTATATCAAATGCATACTATTAATTTTTGATATGGATGAATTAAAGAAGAAATATGGTGCCCAGATAACTGGAATTTTTTAGCCTATCGATTTCTCAAACATCCCGGGTTTTCCTAAATCTTGTAATGGTGTAAGGAATGCATATAAATGGCTTCCAGTTTTTCATGGAAATTATGGTGATTTGGCCATCTGGCATGTCAAATATTTCCTTCAGTTGATGGTTGACTTCAATATTCTTCATGAATACAATATGATGGAAATGTTTGCTGGTACTTTTTGGGGTGAGGCCTGTTGTTGGTTCTATCAGGGCCTTCCTAATAAATGTATAACTTCTTTTCCAAGCTTCCTTTGGATGTTTTTAGAGCAGTGGCATGAGGGTAGGGGTAGTATGAATGGCTTAAAAAATTTCCTTGAAAAGATTTGTACCTTCTACCTATCTGGGACAGAGTATCACATGGAAACATATGATGGAACTTTTTCCATGATACAAAGTATTGAAGACTTGGAATCACTTCTTGAAAATTTAAGTGAAGAGGAGGTTCATGATACTCCCATCAAAAAGCATCCTAGTAGTTATTTAAGAAATGAAGCAATTAAGCATCTTCTTAAAGAATATGAGGCATCTCCCAATACACAGCAAGATTTTGAAGAAGGGAAAATCCAAGATGATCCTATTGAAGAGCTTCAGGAAGAGCCCATGATGGAACACATTGTTGAAGACTCTCCTCATGTCACCATAGCTGAAAACATTGAAGATTTGAGGTATTCTCAAGTGTGTTGCAATGCTGATATTTTTCTAGAAATCCTTCTAGAGAAACCCACTGAGCAACACATCCCGAGTGGTCCCATTGAATATGTCCAAAAAGTTTCCTTGATTGAAGATAATATTAAAGATCCTATTCATGATATCATAACAAAAGCCTATAAAGAAGCCTATGATAAGATCAGTATAGTGTTTGGTGCAACTAGACCTTGTTCTCCTCATGTTGATGAAGGTTTGGAAAGTTTATTGCCTTGTAACATTTTATCTTAAGAAGATTGTTATGAATACAAGGAAGACATGGATAGGCAGGAGCATGATGCCATGGATGAAGAGTCCCCCACATATGACATGGATGGGAGTGATGACTATTGGAATTTCATAGATAATCCAACTTGTAAAAATCTTATGGAGAATCCCATCCATGATATGTCCAACAATGGGAGTGTCTTTTCAAAAATTTGTGGAAGTCCAATATACGATATGTCCATAGAGGGGAGCATGGATCTGGATGCCTGGGAAAACCTTAGTATGGAAGAGGAGCATTCAGAATTTTCACGTGATCATTCAGCATCATACCATGCATAGCCGCATAAGGATATCAGTAATGAAGACATTGAGAAACAGTATTGTGAAAATTCAGATGTGATGCAGTCAGTGGAATATCAGTCTCAACCATATTTTTCACATATAGAGCTTCCTTATGATTTTGAGCTACTTGGGGCTTGTGCAACAAGTTATCATTTTATAAGCCTCGATGATCAGTATGATGATGTAGTCAGTATGCCTCATCATTCTGATTGGTATATCAGTCCTATCCAGTCATGGATAGAAGTAACCTGCATGAGCACATACAAGTTGGGGAAGATTTTTTATTACATTATTCATGCCCATGATCTCCCATCCATCCCGCCCATTCTGAATCATCACATAGGTTTGCAATTTCTGAATAAGGTATCCTTACTTTGGCTGGTAACCAAAGACAAGGAAATTTTTTTTATGTTAATAAAATGCTTAGGTGGTTACATTGGATTTCTGATTACACTTAACCCTTTTTATATCATGCTTAGAGTAGGAAAATAAGCTCCTTGAAAGAGAGCATTTACTTTCTGCATTTCTATTTTTAGCTATAATAAAACTTTGCTTCTTTTAGCCCCAAGAGTTGGCTCAATTGGTTGAGCACCCGTCGCTAGGCCTCTCGGTATAGAGGTCACGGGTTCAATCCTCATTGATGCTATTGGGGTTAGGCATGAAGTGTGCCAAAGGTGTGAGGCCCCTTCGGGTGGGCCCGCCTGATTTATTTTCATGGACGTAGCCCGTCGGTCAAGCCGACGCGTGAACCACATTGAAAAAAAAAAAAACTTTGCTTCTTTTAGTTAGTTACATTTATTTTGTTTAAATAAATTAGCTTAATGGTTCATTTGGTTTTTTATAAAACTTGTGCTACTGAGGTTTTTCTTGTCAGGTTGAGATGTTTTTACAGGGTATATAAACCAAAGATTCTGGTGTTCTCGTATCCTCTCCTTGCCTTAAAGACCAGATCGAGCACACGTCCCACAGTTGGAGCCAGAATGTTACCGCCTAAGTTGTACTTAGTGGTTCTTTATCAAGTGAGCCTGGTGAAACGGACAAGGATAACTTGTTCGGACTTCAGAAGACCTTCAGTCTTGCTTCTAGGAAGCTTTGTTGTACTATATCACATGTTCATACCCCATGGGGGAATTGTAATAAATGTTCTAGCATGATAGTGTTTGTAAAAGACTCGGTCTCTTAGACTTTATTTGTCAATTTGATCAGCCCAGGGTGTTTTTTCCCTTGGTTATTATTGGTTGTTGAATAAACGATTGATAATTTATGAGTTTTTCACTCCATACCACCAAAGTTGGGGTGGTCGGCTTGGCATTTATTCCTATTGAGGTTATTAGAGTCTATGTGTCAATGTATAAACATGTTAGACATCATGGTCGAGTCATATGAACATGTCTAAGTCCCCCTAGGTTTTTTCAATTTTTCAATTTTTTAGTTTTTTCAGTGTTTTTTATTAAAATTTAATTTTTCCAAAACTTAGGCTACTTTGTAATAGTTTAATTGGAAAATTTGATTTTGTAATAAAAGTGGGCCAAATAATCAATTTCAGTCATGAAGGTGCTCATTTTCAAGATAAGAGCACCATGTAAACCCATGGACCCACTATTTCCTAGTTTTGAGTGATTTTCCATCACTCAGGTCAGAAAGCCCCAAAAATCAATTATTGATTATTTTAATTAATAAATTGATGAATAATGGAGCAAATCCAAAATCATAGATCAATGGATTCTCAGCCGATTTGATTGAAATCAGTAAAATCTGAACCAGATTAAATGGATCTGACAAATCCTTGACTGAAGGAGGTGATCAAATCAGATCCAGAGTTGATATTCAGCATCCTTTATGGGGAATTTCGCCCTCCCTCTCTCCTCCACACGTTTTGCCTCATCTAGATGAGTTTTGATGGATGCTTCAGTCAATAGGTTGAGGTGTCAATCGGATCAGCTCTTCGATTGACAATTGCACTCAGTGAGACTCAGATCTGGCTCAGTTCAGCTTTAGATCTGCATTGATTGACTCTCCATCAGCTGATTTGCTCTATCTCCTTGGGATTTGTGCCCCCTTGGGTTGGATCTCCTAGTTTTTGTATATATCCAAGCATAAGCCTCCTCTTCCAAGCTAGTTAGAATAGGGATTGAGGTGTTGTTGCTCTTGTACTGTATTGTTTTTCATTTTGGAATAAAGAAGCTTTGGAGGCAATATCTATGGTGTAATTCTATTCATGTGTGGATGTTGATTGTCAAATGCTTATGAGGTATAATTTGCTTTATTTATCATTGCTTTGCTAGTTAATTGTTGGCCTTGAAGGAGAGAGCTCCATCCTGTTAGGGTAAGAGTTTATTCTAGTTTGATTTATGCTCTTACTACTGCTTGTTCCATATGTATTGGATTTGTATGTATTTTAAGTTTAATTGCATGCTTTCCAATTATCTCTTCCAGCAGCACCTATATTTTAACCATCTGTGTGTGCAAGGATTTCTAAGCTGCAGGTGATCTCGCTTGTAGAATAGGTTGAGCTGGTTTACATCTTCCTCATCTTCAGTATATTCTAAATGACATAGTCCCTTGGTGTTCCACCAAAGCAAAATCCAAAGCCCAACATTCCCAGGATTCAAACACTCTTTCTCTCTCTTCCTCCTTCAAAATCTTAATTTCTCTTCAAATTGGTTACTTTAAAGAGTCTTATTGTTTAGATCTGTCTCATTAAGAAAATTACATATAGATATAGTTAGTAAGATCATTTCTTAAGTTTATATCTCAGTTTCGTTTCGCATACAAAGTTATATTTTAAGAGATCTAGCTGAAATTATCCTCTTTTTGCAAGCATTTTAATGAAAATTTGTAGCTTGCTTTTAAGGTTGTTTCCTTTGCTGTACTTTAAAGTTTCATATTTTGCAATAAAAGTGCACATAGTATTGGCTGCCCAAACAGCAAGCCAATATCCCAAGGAAATCTTTCTTTCCTTGGTTCCTTTTTGCAAAACTAGATTACCCCAACTTAACAAAATTTTACTTAAGTGTTTTTTTGGTAATTAGTGTAGTAACCCAAAACAATTTCATAGTGTGTTTGGGCACATTTGTTTTTTATTACTCGCTGTTTTTTATCAGGTACAACAAAAAAGAGAAGGAGACTCTGCCAAATTTTTTACTCTTGGATGAATCGGAGCTTCCCGAAAGCTTCCCCCACCACTGTGTTTTAATTCTAGCTTGTTACAAACTTGTTGTAAGCCTTTGGATCCCAGATAACAAGGACCAAAGTGCATCAATTTTAATTTTCTGATATTTTAAATCTCTTCTAATAAAAGGAAAAGGCCCTTTCGAATAGGCTCTTTCGATCCTATTCACCATCCCCCCTGGGGGGATTTGCGTCGGTGTCAATTTTTTACTTTTTGTTCATATCTTTTCAAACTAGCATAGCTCTAATATGCAGGGTAGTATAACTTGATTCATTATCAATTTCATATTCCATATTTGATATTTCAAAGTAATCTTAATACTTACCCCACGACTTCCTGATTGACCCGAAAGGGGAAAGAGATGCGTGGTAGGACTAATTAGAAAACTGAAATTGTGTATCTGTGTTTTCCTTTTCATGATTTGTTTCTTCATCTATTATAAAATTAACCCCTCCTTGATTCCCTGATTGAGATCCACTTGGATCGAAAGAGGTTCCTGGAGGTTTTTCTTTTTAACAAGAACACCCATTTTAAAATTTACTAAAATTGACAAGACTCCGGTGTGTATGCTCTGCACTTGGCCGTGGTTCATCCGATCAGTCAAGCTGTATCAAAAGCATTTGAGTGACTAGAATAATTAGGACTCACTCTCCCAAATTGACAAACCATCAGGTGAAAATCCAACACCTAGATGAAACCATTACGGTGGCAAAATACCCAAAGGAAGCGGGAACTTCTGAAAAGTGACCTCGGGGCGCCGATCTCTATCACACCCTAATGGGTGCATTATGAACAATAGCCCTAGAGAATCCATTCAGCCCACATATTCCTTGCGGGTAGCCATGAAGTTTTAGTTTTGGACATACTCCAAGTACTCTCGGGTATATCTGGAGTCCACCCCTTCGCCTAATTTTAATCAACTCATACCTCACATTAACTTAAAACGTACCAAGAGGCAATTGCAAAACATTCACTCCAAGCACATGCAAGTACATTGATTTTATTTTGACTCCATTTGAAGGCACTGGTTATTTTCTTGCTATATATATATATTGTGTCTCAGCATTGTGCTTTCGTGCGCTCATTTTGTATCTTGTCACCTATGGTTGTTTTTGGTTAAATTTCAAACTCCTAAGTAATTCATTCAATTTAACATCACCATACTAAGTAATTAGCCTTAGTAACTTAATAGGGTCTACCCCCCTTGGCTTCGTTAGGAGTTGAGCCTAAACAGAGGAGTCAAGAACAAGGTGAGAGCCTTGACTCAAGACTTGCCCCGAAAGGACACACCGAGTGGCTTGAATATTTCTGCCACATGACCCAGGTGTGTGTAAGGTGGAAACACACCACATAGAACATCAGATGCCTTGAATCCTGGTGGAGAGATTCCAATCCCGCTATCCTTCCCAATGCCAACAATATGTCCTTCAACCCGATATTCGGATCAAGTTTGTTGGGATTTGACTCCCAACCCTCTCCATATATGGGATACAATACACAATAATGTACTCATCTATAGTGAGCCTGACTCCTGGCCCATGAGACCATAGGCTTAGAACCTCCCCTCTACAGGACAATCCCATGATAAAGTAGATGTCCTCAACTTCAATGTTGAGGGGCATGCCATCTAACTCAAAATTCTCTAAGTCAGGATCCTAGTAATCCACTAGCAGCTGGAGTAGCCTTAGCTTTTCCCTTAAAATTCCAAGGCACAAAAACTTGTATAGTCCACATGCCCTTAACGTTTGGTAAGCCATGACATCATCTTGCACAACCTCTTCAACATCACCATGCTCACGCTCGCTCCAATCTAGCACCATCATGCACAAATATTGCCAAGTGTCATGAGATTTTGACCTTGCATTTACCATTTACGGCCCTATATGTGACTATTTTTTAAAAAGCCGTGTATGTATGCTGGTATCATGGTCTTTTCTGCGTATACCCAACCCTATACATGGAAAAATACCTGATTTTCGTGTGGGCCAAAAAACATTATTTGGGATGGCCCAAATAAAAAAATTGACCACCAAATTCAAAAATAAAAACATGTAAATGGAGTAGGGCATGATGAGTTACCTAGACCAAACAAGGAGTGATTTCTCCAGAGGATGCTCCCGGAATTAGCTTCTGAAGTTTTGAGTACAAAAGCACTATGGTGGGTAAATTTTCAAATGGTATAAAATTTTATTTTTTCACTATTTTATAGAAAAATTTTTGAAATTTTTACCCACATTCTATAGTTTTGACCTATTTTTGACCATTTTTGGACCGTTTGGACTAATATGGTGTTGTAGGGGCCCATTTTGAGTGCGTTTTGACCGATTCTTTGATCTGTTCATGCCTATTATAGGTATAATGTATGAACTAGCATATAGGTTAGGATTTCACATCCGCCTACATTTTTCATGACCTTATGATCGTTTCATTTTAATCTTAGGTACGAACCCATTCCAGGATATCACGGAACCTTCATGTTGTTGTTAGAAGTGGTACTGTGTGAATGGTAGAGATTTCCTATACATGGGTGCCCTAGTTAGAGCCTATTTTTCATTTGGTGCCTATGATGAGATACCTCCTTTAGGTTGTGGGAGTCCCTTTTTAGTCCCACCATGTCCTTGAGCAAGAGCTTCATATTCCTCTTGAACTTTATGTTGGATTTTCCCCATAGGGACTCCCTTGTATATATCAAGTTGTAATTGCATTTCATGATTTTTTCTTTCCTTCTTGAGCTTTACCCTATCTCCTTGACTTCTATTTATCAGCCATATAGCCCGAGCTTGTCTCATGTCTAGCCAAGCAGAGCCTTTTTATATATCCTTTTTAGATTTATCATCCCTTTACCGGAAGGATACCTTCCCCCGAGTGTCGTTATCTTGCACATTTTTCTGTGCATTGAGCATAGGTATGTTCCACTACTTGGAATTATATTTCTTCTCCCTGACACTTGTACCCTCCTAGCTATGTACTATAAAGCACTTTTATTCTTTTTCAAGCTTTTCAAAATATCTGAAAAAGTCCAAAAAAATAAAAAACATAAAAATCCAGATGGGAAAAGATATTATCTTTGGTAGCAGTCGAGTCGTGTCGCTTTTGAACAGAGCACTATATATCACGTCCATTGGTTGGGTTATTAGTTTGAATTTAGGAGTTGTACTCATTACTCTGAGTTTATCTCCACCAACTGGTTACGCTTCTAGTCCCCATGGAGCCTCTGTTGATGCCTCCTATGTCACAAAGATATCCCAGTTTGCATATCAAGTCCATGATTCCTACCTTAAGTCACTACTTGCCTTATTCTCTTGTTCGAAGGAATTTGAATCCTGAGTCAACCATTCCTTTGTTATATTGACTTTTCATGTTGGCCATTCCCGGTACTGTTACTGGTTCATGCACATATTGTTCATTGAGATCTTCCACATTATATAGCGTTGCTGAGTACCTCATGTTGGTTGATGGGGGGTGCCTTAATGCGCTCCTTCCAGCAGATTCCATTCCATTGACATTTGATCATTTATTCTGGAATAGGAGTCTAGAGTCATTTGAGTTCCTTCAGACTTACAGTCACCAGTGGTAGGTTCTCTCACCATCGACAGTTTTGGGAATACATTAATGTCCCCTGATCGATAGATTATTCCAAGTGTTTGACCTCAACAGATATATTCACGCTTGTTAGATTGCACTCTGTAACTTGATTCCCATTTTTATTATCGATCTCACATCTATTAACGGTATACATCAATGACTGGTAATCAGACGATGGAATACTATGTTCAACCTCGACACATCTATTCACATAGTAGGACATGTACTCATAGCAGTTTGTGTAGAAGACCTTATAGCTTGGTGGCATTCCATATATGCTACCTCCTTGATTGTGCCAATATTCATGAGATTTCATCTCTTGTGATCATGATTCCAGTGTATATCAGATATCTTCAACCATTATGGAGATAATGATCCATTGTATATTATACGTGGCGATGACCACACAAGACACTTTATATATCATGCCTATTCATGGCCATTGTACTCTTATGTATTCGGGGCTGCTACATGTATTTGCAGTCACATGCAGATATTTATCATTTTATTTTACTGAGGAGTGGTTGGTTCTTCCACCTGGGTCTTCATTACTCCACTTCTGGGATGGATTTTATAATGAGTTTCATCCATCATATTACCCCTCTGACCTCACACATTAGGGGGCATCTGTTATAGCTGATTTTACCACACCAGGTAGATCACACATTTATGGCCTTCCCTATCCCTTTGCACACTCCTTAGACCCCATTGACTTATATTATGTGTTGATGTTCCAATATCATCCCCAACAATTTCCTGTTTATACATATACGTGACTTTTAAAGCAATACTCACGTGTATACGCAGCTTTTGACCTCAAACCTGCGTACATCGGGATGTGTGCAAAATGACAAATGTTTTTCAATTTTTCCTCATTTGAGTCCGAATAACTTGAATCTTGGCCTTCCAAATGCCTTGAGAATGCTCATATTTGACCCTCCATTCCCTCTTTGTAGTGCTATATAAGAAACCCCTTGGATACATTAAAGGAGGAGAAATTGAAGAGCAAGAAAACTATAGTCCATTGTTGCCTCAGGTTTTCTTATACTTGAGTCTGCATCCCTTTGTCCCTTGGAGCACATAGTGTTCTTCCCAAGCTTGCATTTGCTTTGTGAGCTTGCTATCGAGAGATGGAGGATTGAAGTGATGGAGGACTCAGTTTCTTCGGTTCACAAAAGTGCCGACGGATTTTGTCACTATTGTATCTCTGATTTATTAATAGAAATATTGTTTCCTATCCAATTCATGTGCATTTTGAATATGAATATTGAATCCATGGATGTATTTACTTGCTTATACATGATTGATTATATATGCTAGAGTATCTCTAACACATTTATATAAATCATGCTTGCTTTGTTTAATGTTGTTGAGATCAAATTATAATTGTAATTGCATTGAAAAATCTCAATGGGGATCTACTTCAAACCTCTGTAATAAGGTACAATTATATATCCCTTAGTGTTAGGTTTCCTTACTTCTCTTGCATATTGGGAAAGATTGATTTCTGGTGTGGTACCCCCAAGCAATAGGAAGTTTCTCTCTGTAACACCTGTGACCTAGTGGCATCTTTTGGGATAAAAATTGCAACCCAAGTGGCGGACTTAGCCCCGAAAAGTATGACTTGCCTCCTAGGGAAAATTTGCGCCTGTTTTTTGCAGTCTGAGTGACCTAGTCACCTCTATTTGGCCTGTTTGCACGACCCATTCACAGTTGTCGACCTATGAAGTGTGACCTATTTTTTTGTGAACCTAGTCACCTCTATTTTACCTATTTGAGCGACCTAGTTGCGGATGTCAGCATTTTTAAATACGACCTATCTATTTTAAAGTTGATTTCTGTAATTTACATTGCATTTTAAAAGTTGGAAATTAACACACTTATTTATCCCCTCCTCTTCTAGTCGGTCATCACCCTCTGGGGTCTTATGAGATACAACAGGGGGGTTGAGTAAGTTTAGTAATAGGCACCCACTTTATTATTTTTTTCTTCAATTAAAAACAAGTGACTTTGGAGGCTATAGGGAGTGGAGACCGTTGGGGGTCTCACGATGTTCGCGTCCTCCTTGTTGAGCGTCGAGCACTTGGGGTTTGACCTATGGATCTATGGGTGGAATTGTTTCCACTTTGTTGAGAGCCCAACACTCCCTCTTTGATGTGAAGGATATGAAGTTGGGGTACTCACACTACTGGTTTGCAAGCATCATAGTCAATGACCCATTTTAAAACCCTTGTTTTTCTTGCACCTTGTTCTGATTTGCTTTTACCATTCAAACCTACTTTGGTACAACCCTTTGCTTATGTGTTGCAAGAAATTCATTATTATGTGTGTATTTCATATTTTAAAGTAAAAGTAATAGTTTCATACACAAGTGCACACAATCACACCAAATAATCAACCAAACTCAGTTCATGACCTCGAGCAAAACCTTAAAAGTAACCAAATTTACTTAACAACATTTGATTTGGGACATAAGTCTCATCTGCAAAAACTGTGGGAAAAACTTGGGATTTACCATAAAAATCATTGTGAGGAGTACCATAGGAAACCCAAAGTAGCTGGCCAACTAGAGGACCTACCAATAGTAATGGTAAACTACCCCATTCGGATTAACTAGATACCCACCTATGAGGAAAAAACCAAAGTGATATCTTCAGGTAATCTTGGTGGCTGAGTGAATCCTTTTGATCGAGTAGGAAGCTGATTTAAAATGGGGTCCAAAATTCATTTCCAAGTTACTACAATAAGACACCATTTCTTCACCATGATATTCCTCTCGACTTAGGGGGCACTCCCCTCAGTTTGGTTCCTTAGACTGTCACCGTCAAAACCCTCTTCGAGGACCCTCCTCACCTTCAGAAGGACACACAACCTCTGATTCTGATTTTGAATCCTACCACTCCAAATTGAATCTACTGACCACACCGTCTAGCCTCATGGCTGGCACAAATACTGATCCCTTCTCCAAAGGGATAGTTGGTAGTGGACCCATGTCTCTGCCTCCCATAAGCACGAGTATCCCTGCCAGTGGTACCACCACCACTACACATGCTGCTATAGGTATGCTGCCCACTAGTAGTGGCCCCACAATAGCTACCACAATACTGACCATACCATTGTACATGCATGAGGGAAGTGGCCCTTCCGCGACCATTTCGACCATCCATGTCATGGGAGGTCAGCCTCACATACCCCCATCCATGCATGGGAATCATGTTCATGCAAAATCCCATGCCATCGTTGGTCCATCCCGAGCCAACTTAAGTTCTAACCTACCCTTTATGGCTCATATTAACTTGCCAGATCTAGCTAGGATAACAAATGACCCCATCAGTCATCAACCCCATTGGCCTCCCATTCCAACCAAACTTCCTTCAACCATCCCAAAGTTTGAGGGAAAGGTAGGTGAGGACCCCCAAAACCATATCATGTCCTTCCACCTATGGTATTCCTCAAACAACAATGTGGATGACTTAGTTAGACTGAGGCTATTACAGCACACACTTATAGGTGCTGCTGAAAAATAGTACATCGAACTGCCACCTACCTCCTATCCTAATTTTTGCTCACTTACCTCCATGTTCCTCTAATAATTTAAACTACCAGTTCGATATGATGAGGGAGTGGATATCCTTCTATCCTACCAGAAAAATACAGCCACTCACATCACTGACCACATCCATGAGTGGCGACAACGTCGTATCCTTTGAAAGATCCAACTGGATGACAAGATCTTCCTTGAATGGTTCTTAAAAACCCTACTCACACACATATCTAAGCACGTCACTTCTGAGTGGCCCCAAACTAAGGAGGAGGCCATCTTAAAGGCCCAACAGTTTGAGTTAATGTATTCCCAGTCTGGGTGTTTATATACCATCATACTAGGTGCTCCCCATGCCGGGACCTCTCGTCGCGATACATCGGGGGAATCCCATGCCGCAGATGGTATCATCAGATCTGTCTCACAAAACCATCAGTACTATTCCACACCTTCTATGATGCCACAGCACCCAGGAAACACCCTTAATGTTGCAAAACCAAACCATCTTCTTGACTACTCATGGATGATGGCTCAGTTCGGAGCCTCCTCCTATTATGCACATCCCACTCCAAATCAACATGCTCGTGCACCGACTTGGCCGACACAGTCATATTCGGGCCCAACGACTGGATTTGTAGCTCCCTCAGGTCCTCTGGTATATTTCACACCACCAGTGTAACAAAACCCAGCTCCAACCCCGTCCCCTTTGGTTTCCATAGGATAGGTTTTCACTTAGCAAAACCTTTCCAGCCAACCTGCCCCTAACAACCAACAAGGGTAGGGTAAGAAAAAATGAGGGACAAACCAATGTAACAATCAGCTGCAAGGAGTTAGCCAACAACCTAACCCCCCAACAAAAATAGTGCCAATCCACCAGCATAGAAGACCGAATAGCCTAACTGACTAGGAAAGAACCCACAATTATAGACTAATCATCTATGTGCCCTTTGTAACACCTTTGGTTACTATACACATTTGTGCCTCACATGGCTCGTTCCCATTAGTATTTCCAAAATGAGGCTCAGCAGGGTGCCAATGTTGCAGCCCAAGATTATCCCAATCCAGCACCATTAGGTCCTTTACCTGTCATGCTCCAAAATCCATTACCAGTCCAAGGATTGGTTTCCACCGCACCCTTGGCCCAACCTTCTCCCACAGCCCCCACCACAACTCCACCTACAGAGACTAGTGTCCATCACTTGATGACACTACCAACCGAAGAAGTCAACCTCTAGACTAGGAGAAACTAGTATGACTCCACCACAGGAACCGCTGACCCATCACCAGCATCCAATTCTAACACTTCCAACATTCCCCTCCACTTACCTACACCCCCACTAATGGGGCGATCAGAGGTCCATGGTTTCCTATACGATGTATCGCAAAAAACGCGACTGCTCGAGCTTCCCTAAATTATAACATTATTGATGGCTTGGACCAATCACCTACGACCATGTCCCAATGCAGCGGAAAGAGTTGTTATCCACTTTAGGTGTCGTCGATCCCTCTCATTCCAGGTTGATCACGTTTGATCTGGACTAAGGAGAACTAATAATTCCATCCACCATTGCCTTCCAAATCTTGGTCTCAATTCAGAATTTGGTTATAAATCAATGTATCATTGATGAAGGGGCATCTAACTGTGTCTTGACAACTTTTGTTTGGTAGAAACTCGGGTCCCCTACCCTCAAACCATCCACTACCACACTCTGTGCCTACAATGGGCGCTCTACAAAGGCCGAGGGAATTCTTATGAATGTTCCTATTTCATTATCCAGTAAAATGGTCTTATTTGACATCGAGGTTATTAAATCCCAACTTGATTATAACCTCATCCTTCGACATAGCTACATGTATTCCATGAGAGTCATGGCATCCACTGTCTTTCGACTCCTCATGTTCCTTCATGATGGAAATGTCATGACATTTGATCAGTTAACTTACTATAATCCACAAGGACCAGCCACATTGAAACATGTCATCCCTACCATTGATACTACCATTTAAAGTGTTTCCATCCCATCCTTATCCATTGTAGGACTGGGATTGTTTTTCGAAGAGCCTATGGCAGACACCTTTCCATCTCTACCACCTCCGATTGTGCCAACTGACATAGCCAAGTTGTGTACTATTTCATCCAGTACCATCCCAACCACACCACAAAATCAGTCGCGACCCCAACCTCTATCACCCAATAATTATTGGGGTTCATTCCCAATCCACATGATTCCTTTCTTATTCCCACCATCCGACATCATGAGTAATCCTATTATGGCTACTCTAAATTTATCAAATTTTACATTGGGGATTCCTATGTGGTACCTTGAGCCACCTACCCCACCTCCGATGCCTCTGGTTGTGTTGACTCCCATCCAAGAAATCACGGTAGATTCATGCCCTCCTCCAGGCCCATCAAACACACCTTCTTCCCCCAAACCTGCCCCTCATATCCCAAAGAAGACTGGGGACAAGGCCTCCGGAGCAGCAGCCGAGCCTTGGTCGGTTCCACCTTGCGCTTTATGTGATTTCCACGAACATGCAACTCATAACTTCCTAGAGATACCTATCATGCACACACACATAGACTCTATGGATACAGTTGACAACACTCCAGTAGTCATCATCTCAACTCCACCAACAGCCAAGTATAAGTCTTTACAGACTAACCATTCATGCACGATTTGTGGTTTATACAGACACTATTCACACCATTTCCTAGAATTGGCCGAGTATCGATCTGTCCTTCACAATATTCAAAAACACTCTTGTGAGTTCGAGATCACTGTCATCGAGGAGATTCACCCTTCGATTTCCTCCTCGAACACCACAACCATTTACATGATTTCCAGCTCTGCCAACCCTTCTGTCTTTATAACCATATATGATCCCTCATATCTATCCAACCATTGTTTCAACAATGATGAGGAGATCCTTGAAGCCTTGTCAGCTCCTAAATACCCATTGGATGATATGCACCATCGCGTGTTCTTCATCCCCAAGGGACCTTTATCAACATCAGATCAATATTCAGTTGAAGCCAAGGACTTCATCCATTGTAAGGTGTATTGGTTCAAAAACCCCATCTCGACTGGAGCAGAAGAATAACTCTAAACCCACATGATTTCGCAATTAAAACCACAGTAAAATTGGTAGTTGAATATATGATGTTTTTTTACAATAATGGAGATAACCTTTTACAGGTTAATACACACCGCTTGATGAATTGGTGTGACTCTACGTTAGTTTACTAACTCTATATTTAATATTTTAAATAATGGTTTATAATTATTTAGATACATAGCATTTCCGCCATCTTTTAGAATTATTTGTCCTCAAAGCAAAGGTAAGGACGGGTATTGTTGATGAAACTGTTCTATCTCCAATGATACGTCTTCATCTGGAAAATGATTCCACCTAATGAGATATTCCTTGAGTGTTCGAGAACAAAGTTTTATTTCTCGGGTTGCAATGATTGCCTCGGGTTCCCAAATGACCCTCCCTTCATCATCTAACATAGGAAGTATTATTTATACTATTTGATGTTTCCCCAACATTTGTTTGAGACATGATACATGGAAGACATTGTGGATATGACTTTTATCAGGTAATTGTAATTTATACGCCACTTGACTAATCTTCTGGATAATCTAGTATGGTCCATTGAACTTTGGGGACATTTTGTGTTTTCCTCCACTTTTAAGAGATACCTGTTTATAGGGTTGGAGTCTTACAAACACCCAGTCTCCTACTTCAAATTCTCTTTCAGTTCTGTGTTGATTTGCTTGTTTACTCATGTGATTCTATGCCATGATTAAGTTATCCTTGAGTAATTCAATCATTTTTTGAGATTTATCTAGTTGGTTCTTTACTTTTGGAACATTAGTGTCATTCGGAACTAACTCCTTCCAATTTAGGGGTTCATACCCAAATAAAGCTTGAAAAGGGGTCATTTTTGCTGAGGTGTGGTAAGTTGAATTGTACCACCATTCTTCTAAGTGTAACCATTGAGACCAATGGTTTTTTTATCTATTACAAAACAATGTAGATATGCTTCTAAGAATTTATTAATGAATTTAGTTTGACCATCTATTTGGGGATGGTAAAATGAGCTCATATTGAGTGATGTGCCTACTTGTTTGAAAAATTCCCTCCAAAGTTTCCCATTAAATTTTGCATCTCTATCACTGACGATGAATTTTGGGAATCCATGTAATTTGTAGACATTTTTGCAAAAGACATCTACAATTTTTTTTGCCGTGTCTATTTTTTTTATTGCCATGAAGTGAGAAGATTTGGTTAATCGATCGACCACTACAAGGATCTTGTCCTTTCCTTCTGACGAAGGTAACCCATCGATGAAATCCATTGATATCTCTTCTCATTTATGGTCTGGAATGTGTAGGGGGTGGAGTAACCCTGGGGTTAAAATATTTCTGCTTTTGTTCCTTTGGCATTTTTCGCATTCTTCCACATATTGCTGGATATATTTTTGCATTCCCTTCCATAAAAATGACCTTCTTGCATTATAATAAGATTTGAAGAATCCTACATGTCCTACGGCTGGTGAATCATGGGATTCCTTTATTTCCTTAACCTTGAACTTAGAGTTTGAGTTTAAATAAATCCTCCCCTTATACCAAATGATATCATTTTTCCAATCAAACTTGGGGTCACGGTTGGGATTGTTAATTATAGTTCTTTTTTTTAGGTCCTTGGTGTATTCACTTTGTATTTCATCTAGCCAATCTGGAATTGAGACTGAGATGGAGTAAGAGGTAATATCCCCTTCTTTTCTAGAGAGTGCATCCGCAACTACATTTTCCTTCCTCCTTTTGTGTATTATTTCCATGTCGAAAGCAACAATTTTTTATATCCACTTCTATTGTTCTATGGACAATGTTTTCTATTGAAGTAGGTATTGAAGACTATTATGGTCTGTGCGGATCATGAATTTTCTCCCTGGGAGGTATTTTCGCCACTTTACCAATGCCTGCATAATTTCCAGCATTTCCTTATCATATGTAGACTTCAATTGTTCTCGCTTGTTTAATTTCCTGCTCTCAAAAGCTATCGGGTGTTCATCTTGCATTAGTACTGCTCCCAACCCATAACCTGAAGCATCAAATTATAGCACAAATGGTTTGGAGAAGTTTGGGGTAGCTAATACAAGTGTGGAGGACATAATTCCTTTCAAGGCTTCAAAACATTTTTCCGCTTCTTCACTCCACTGGAATGCATTCTTTTTTAGAAGGTTGGATAAGGGTGCGGTTCTGTGTGCATAAAACCTAATGAATCTTCTGTAGTATCCAGTTATCATGAGGAATCCCCTTATCTTGGAGATGTTGGTAGGTTTGGGCCAGCCTGTGATTGATTTGATTTTTTCTGGATCCACCTTGAATCCTTCTTTATATATTATGTTCCCAAGATAGATCACTTCTTCTTTATTGAACGTGCATTTGGACATCTTGGCGTAGAACTGATTTTATTTTAAAATAGAGAGAACTTGTTCTAGGTATGTCAGATGATCCTTCCATGTCTTACTGTATATAAGGATGTCATCAAAAAACACTAATACAAACTTCCTTAGGAATGGCTGAAATAGGTTATTCATGGTTGCTTGAAATATTGATCCAGCGTTAGTTAGCCCAAAAGGCATTACCTTAAACTCGTAATGTCCTTCATGGGTTTGGAAGGTTGTCTTCACCACATCTTCTAGCCTTACTATGATTTGGTAATGTCCTGACCTTAATTCTAATTTTGAAAAGTACCTTGCACCATGCATTTTGTCCAACATTTCATCAATAAATCGAATGGGGAATTTGTCCTTAATAGTTATCTTGTTTATTCCTCTGTAATCGATGCATAGCCTAAATGACCCATCTTTATTTCGTACCAGTACTACTGGTGCAGCATAAGGACTCCAACTTTCTGTAATCACTCCACACTTCAATAAATCACAGATTAATCTTTCAATCTCTGTCTTATGATGGTGTGGATACCTCTAGGGTTTAACATTAACAGGGCTTGATCCAGACTTGATTTCGATGACATGCTCGATCTTCCTTTCTAGTGGTAACTCCATGGGAAGGTCTTCGAATAATTTTTTGTATTTTTAGATTAATCCTTGGATCTATGGATGACCTGGTTTAACTAATTCTGAAGTTAATAATTCCATCTCCTGGCATTGTACGACATATGCTGGTGCTCCCTTTCGAATTAGCTTCTCCATTTTGTGGGATGACACAAATTGTGTGTGAGGGGGTTGGAACCCATACAATTTGTATCTTTCTCCTTGCCATTTAAACCTTATAAAGTGTTCTTGGTGGTTTTCTGAGTAGGTACCTAGTGTTTGCAACCACTGAATTCCCAATACTCCATCAACTCCTCCCAAGGGTACTACATAAAATTCCAACTCAAGGTTATAGTCTTGTATTTGCAGCTTAACTTTGTGGAATTTTCCCACTTTTTCGATCTTCTTTCCATTTGCTACCATTACCTTCATGTTGGGTACTAGATATATGAAAAGGTTAAGCCTCTTGGAAACATTTACGTATATGAAGTTATGGGTATTTCTTGTGTCGAATAGGATGAAAACATTATTATTTTTTATATGCCCTTTAAGTTTTAATGTCTATGGTTGGTGTATTCCTGTTATGGCTGAAATTGATATCTTGGGAATTTATTCATCTTATGAATCTAATGGAGGATTCTGGATTTCACTTGTTTCTTCTATGTTAGATTCCTTGCTATCTAACTTGTCTTCCTCTTCTGCTTCACATTGATATAAGTTCTCTGTGGTTTCTTTTTTCAAACATATGTGTCTTGGGTCCCACTTCTCTCCACAATATTTACACTTCCCTTCTCTCATTCGTTGGACCTATAAAGTGGTTTTGTTGTCATTTATTAGATGCAGTAGCTGGTATTTGGTGTTATTCTTGGTATTTTGGATGGACCTTCAATCTTTGTCATGCTTCTTGTTCCACATCTTTTTCAAATTTTCCTCAATGATGTTTTCCTTGCATCTTGCTTTTTCCAAGGTTGATATATTTAATAGTTCTAGTTTATCTCTAATATATGGTTTTAGTCCATACACATAAGTATGGAGGCATTGACTGTCTATGGGTTCCCACACACATTTCACTAGGGATTCCCATTTGTTGGTGTATTCATCAACATCACCTTTTTGCTGCAGTCTGGTGAGTTTTGTGAAGAAGTCCTTTTCTTTTAAATCTTAAAACCTCTTAAAGAAATTATTTTTGAACGTTTTCCACTTACACTTAGTTGTATGTGTTTTAACGTTCCACCACATGTACCAGTTGTAAGCCCGATCTTCCAGTTGCATCGAGGCATATTTTATCATTTCTTCGTCGGTTGTGATATTGTGTATGGAAAAACATTCTTCTACTTTGTTGATCCATGCCATGCTCCATTTTGTGTCGCCATTGAATTTTGACAATTCTAACTTTGGTTTCATTTGATATCCACTTCTTTTTGGAGGAGAGAGCGATTGTTCGTAATTTGGAGAGTGATCATGATCGGACTCTTCTTGTGGAATATCTCTTCTGGGAGGAATTATCTTATGATGACTTGAATTTGAGGATGGTTGGTCTTCCTTTGACCCCTTTCCAACTAATGTGGTGATTTTGTCTTCCCAATGCTGCTCGATTTTTCTTAATCTGGATTCGAACAATACTGTGATGTCCCTTTTTACTCCTTCCATCTCCCAAGATACTGCTTCGTTGACTTCTTTTTTGACAGTCTTTGATAATTCATTTTTTCTTTTGTGTATTTCTCATCGATTTGGTTGAGTCTTGAGTGTAAACCCTCAATATTTTTAGAACCTTGGACTTGGTTAAGCTCTAATTTCGCCATTATTTCTTTAATTTCATTCATCTCCAACATTTTTCTTGTGCACGGAGGAATTTGTGTTTACTAAGAATGATGATATTTTTTTAAATAATAATTAATTATTATATAATAACACTTTTATTTTATTATTTAATATAATAAAAAATTAAAATATTATAAATATAATATATTATAATATATATATTATATTATAATATTTTGTTCTTTTTTTGTTTTGTTTTTGGTGCAGGTTGTGGAAAAATGGTGGCGTGAGGATGGAAGTGAGGGTGAGGAAGGAGGATGGGGATGAGGGCGTAGCATGGAGGATGGGAGATGGAAGAGGTAGCGGTGGCAGGGAAGGGTGGTGCGGTGGAGGGGAAGTACAGAAGTGGAGAGTGCAGCCGATGGAGGTGGAGAGCATGGTCGGTGGAAGGTGGAGAGCTCGACCGGTAGAGGTGACTGTGGTGATGGAAGAGTGAGTGGATCAGTGTTGGAGGGATGGAGCAGCGGGTGGGAGATGCAAAAAGTAGAAATGTGTAGAAGGTGTCAAGGAGCCGAACAGTGGCTTTGATACCACTTGGAGTAGAAGAATAATTCTAAACCCACATGATTTCAAAATTAAACCCACATTAAAATTGATAATTGAATATATGATGA
Source organism: Pseudotsuga menziesii (assembly GCA_001517045.1). Lineage (NCBI taxonomy): Eukaryota > Viridiplantae > Streptophyta > Pinopsida > Pinales > Pinaceae > Pseudotsuga > Pseudotsuga menziesii. Next base: position 221,464 of record LPNX010494216.1, read on the forward strand.
TTTTTTTACAAAAATGGAGATAACCTTTTATAGGTTAATACACACAACTTGATGAATTAGTGTCACTCTATGTTAGTTTACTAACTCTATATTTAATATTTAAAATAATGGTTTATAATTATTTAGATACATAACATTGACTCCTGACGCCTTTGAAAAGTGAAACATGGCCAACATATCACCCACTATTAAAGTCAACATCTCAACCAACCTGGAGGTTGTTGACGAAATCACATTCATAGCATCATGCTCCCCTGAAGAAGTCGATTCCTACAAAGCACTTTTTCAATATTTTTGTGACATCTTTGCTTGGTCCTAATATGATATGCCTGGGTTGGATCCATCCATCGTTGAACATCACATTCATACATGGCCTGATTTGGCACCCGTAGGTCAGAAACAACGATCCATTCACCCTTCAAAGGCTGTTGCAGTCAAAGCCGAGATTGAGAAGCTGCACACAACAAGCTTCATATACCCCATCGTGTATACCTCTTGGGTTTCTAATCCTATTCCCATGAATAAAAAACAAGGTACCATCCATTTCTGTATGGATTTTCATGATTGGAATTTGGCATGTCCCAAGGAAAAATCCCCTACTCCTTTAATTGACCAAATCATGGATTCCTGCGTCGGGCATGAGATATTTTCCTTCATGGATGGTTTTTTCGGATATAACCAAATTCATATCTAGAAGGAATACCAGCACAAGACTACGTTCACAACCCCCTGGGGAACATTTGCATATCGAGTGATGCCCTTTGGCCTTAAAAATGTTGGATCCAATTTTCAGCAAGCCATGACATACTACTTCCATGACCTTGTCCACATCATTTTGGTCTACCTAGATGACCTCATCACTCACTCACGGAAGCGTTCACAACACTTAGACGACTTACGACAAGTATTCCTACGATGTCGCAAGTACAAAATCCGCTTGAACTTGCTCAAATGTGTGTTTTGTATCCCAGCTGGTCATCTTCTTGGGTTCATCCTCTCTCAAAAAGGGATTGCATTTGACCCTCTCAAAGTTCAAGCCATTATTGATCTTCCCTCACCATAGACTTTGCGCCAATTACAGAGTCTCCAAGGTAAGGCCAACTTCATTCATCGTTTCATACCGGAATATGCGACAAAAGTCCATGGCTTCTTACACCTGATTCATACCAACATTCCATTTGTTTGAGATCAGCATGCACAATATTATTTTGACGCATTAAATAAAGTTTTGGATTCTTCCCCATTGCTATCTACACCCAAATTCACTAAGGATTTCATCCTCAATGTGTCAGCATCTGGAAATTCCATCGCTGGAGTTTTGGTCCAAGAGGACGATGCTCGTCAAGGGCATGTGATTTACTACATTATTCAGAAGTTGACTGGTCCCTTGTTACGTTATCCAAATGAATAAAATATGGTCCTCACTATTGTATTCTCTCTTTAGAAGCTGCGCCTTTACATCCTTGCAAACCATATTAGAGTCGTGGTTGATTCCAACCCTATGCGGTACCTCTTGAGCCATCACCTCCTACAAGGTCACGCAATCAAGTGGATTTGTCATCTTTCAGGAGTTTGACTTGGAATTTCTTACCCCCAAGAGCACCAAATCTCTGGCGCTAGCTGCACTGATGACAGACCTCCCTCTGTTGTCCACATCACCACTAATTGCGGTCAACCTTCACGACGAGATCTTATTTGTCATTTCCATGAAATATCCATGGTATGGGGGCATTCTCCTGTACTTGCACACCCATAATTTCTAGGCCCACCTAAGCTGTGAAGATAGATGGCACATTCGACACTAAGTTGCTCGCCATATCCTCATCAGGGATGTTCTGTATCATTAGGGCGTTGATACCATATTACGTCGTTTCCTCACCCATGATGAGGATGAACAAATCCTCAACGACTATCACAGTGGAGCTTATGGTGGCCACCTCTCTAGTCTACAAACTCCCCAAAATATTCTACGTGTCAACTATTTTTGTCCTACTATTTTCACTGATTACATCGAGGAGATCAAACACTTCCATAGTTGTCAATTATTTTCCCCAAAAGCAAGGACTCCCCCCACTTCATTACACCCGATATTCACAATCGATCCCTTCTGCAAATGGCAAATTGACTTCATGACATGTAACCCCACCTCGGCCAACGACCATAAATAAATCATCATGGATGTCGATTATTTCATAAAATGGGCCAATGCCATGCCTGGGTTTAGTTGTAAGGTCGACAAAGCTACATGTTTCTTCTTTAACCTTTTTATCGCATGATTTGGGGCTCCGCAACAAATAGTTTCAGACCACGGTCATCACTTTGAAGATGCAGTTTGGACTGAGATTTAAACCATGTTGAAGTTCGAGCACCTGTTCTCCTTCTCATACTAACCTCATGGCAATGGACAAGTTGAAGTTGTCAACAAAATCATCAAAACCATACTTTAGTGAATGGTAGGAAACCATAAAACCAAATGGCACCACATGCTCTTCTCTACTCTCTAGGCTTATTGGACCTCAAAAAAAATTGCCACCGGCTTCACCCCTTTCCACTTAGTCCATGGTATCGAATTGATACTTCCCATTGAGTGCCATATTCTGTAGCTCCTCCTTGTCATAGAGCTCCTTCCTAATACATCCCCATTAGAATAACACCTTATTCTGCTTGAGTAGACAAATGAGCACCATCGTGCTTCCCTCCAAGCAATTGAAGCAGCTAAAACTCAATCGAAGTCTAATTTTGACTCCGATGTCTACCCTTGCAACTTTAGTGAAGGGGAGTTGGTCCTAGTTTACGACCAAACCAATTGGTAACCCAAAAGATCACCTGATTAACTCTATATGACCTACACCATGCAAAGACATCTATTTTATTTCTCCCATTTCCCCCCACACCCTTGCAAAGGCTCAAAAACACAAAAGGACTTAAAAACCCCATAAAAGAGCCAAAATAGCTCTCAAAGGGGCTAAAGCCTCCAAAAAAGGGCTAAATCCCCTAAAAGGGGCTTAAGAACCCCAAAGGAGCTAAGGAATGGCTGAAAGGGGATTAAAACCCTAAAAAGGAATTAAAGCCCTAACCAAGGGATTAAAACCCTAAAACTTGAGAAAAAACTATAAATACAAGGGTGGGGGTCACTCTCAAAACACTCCTTCTCTTCCTACCATTACTCTGCCCGTATGAGTGCCTTGAGACCCACATCTCTCAAGTCATTCATCCCTCTCCTCCACTTACTCCATTATCCAAAGCCCCAATCCATAGAGAGGTAACTTCCTAAGCAAGGGCATGGTGGCCCATTTCTCCATAGATAGAAAGTATAATTGTTTTTTTTTTATATTTAGTTTGTAGCTAGGTTGGTCATAGCTAGTTTATTGCTAACATTTTTATTGCAGGGTTTTACTTGTTCATTTGTTTAACAGTGTGATGCAGGTTCTCCATTAACAAATTGTTGCAGGTTTTTATTTTTCCCATAGAATATCTATTGTTCCATCCTATAGATAGAAGGTAGGTGTTTCAACATGTAGCTAGGGCCTTTTCCCAGCTATAGGTTGGTGACCATACTGGGTCGATCCTAGAGGATCCCTGGGTTTGTTTTTAGTTTTATAGATATTTTTCTTTCTTAGTTTGATAGATATTTTCGTACTTAGTTTGATAGATCTTTTTCTTTCATTTTTGTTATTGGTTTGGCCATAGTACCAGTTATTGTTGGCCGTTCTTTGATTTTCAAATCGTTCAACTATGCAAAAACAACTGAACCAAATTTCTGAAAATTCACCTTTGTTCGACCACATTTTCTGCCCAACAGTTGATCCATTTGCAAATATGTTCATGTTTAGGGGTAAATGGGAATGTTTATGAAGTGTGTTTTCAACCATTTGAGCTAATTCCACATGGTTTGATCACAATCCTCCCTGAAAAAATAGGTCCTCTATAGGTGCGTGATCCATTTTTTACTTTGTATTAGCATTTGTAACCTTTTGGGATTTCCTGTTTGCTACTATTTGGACTATCAGTGTGGCCGAACCGGCTCTGTCCAGAAGCCTGTCTCTATCTGAAAGAAATTTTGTAGGTTGATGATATATTTGGTTGACTGTTAATGCATGTAATTTTTTTTAAAGGCTTAGCTTAAATACTGTCAGTTGATTTTTAATTTTTTTTTTTAAACATTGGAAATTAACCCCTTGCCTAGCCCTTCCTTCTCTACTCAGTCATCACCCTACGAGGTATTCTAAGATAAGATGAAGGGTTAATAAATTATAGTAATAGGCACTTATCCCTGTCATTTTTTGAGACCATTAAAAACAAGTGACTTGGAAGGTAGAGGGGGTGGGAGGCCCAGGGAGTCTCACGGTGTTTGCATCCTCCCTGTTGACCAACCCTGCACTCGAATAGTGACCTATGGATATACGGGTGGGCTTGTTCCCACTTTGTTGAGAGCCCAGCACTCTTTATTGGTTGAAAAAGAATACAAGGGTAAGGTAGTCACCTAGCAGGTTTAAATTTGTTCAAAGTGTAATAGTTGCATGTTCAATTTTTCTGTTTAAAATTTCACTGGTTTTCATGACAAATTGCCCATTTTTTCATTCTCTGCAACAAACCAAAAACATCTACTAGGAAGTATTCATAAACCATGGTTGCAGATTCATAAAACTAAAAAATAATAACATAAAATTATTTTAAAATGAACAATTTCTCATGCACTAAACATGCACATAACCACACCACTTAAGCCAACCAAACTCGGTTCATGACGTCGAGCGAACCCATTAAAATCAATCAATTTACATTAATTCAAAACTTTTCTATTTGAGGACATAAGTCCCTAACTGCCTTAACCGTGGGAAGTACTTGGGCTCTGCCCTAAAACTCATTTTGACGAGTACCATGGGAACCCCAAAGTAGCTGGCTCATTGAGAGGAATCGCCAAGAAAAACAGGAAACAACCCCTACCGATTGACTAGCACTCCTGTGAGGAAATATCCAAGCGCTATCTCCTGGAATTCTTGGTGGACAAGTGACCACCTGTAAGATAATAGGAAGCCACTAACGCTAGGGTCCAAATTATCATTTCTTGTTACATTATTTGGTCCAACAAACAAACACAATTGATCCACCATGCTCTTCCTCACGCTTAAGAGGCGATCCACCTCAGTTCGGGTCTTTAGACCAACACCATCAAGACCATTCTCGATGACCCTATACACCGTCCGAAGGCCACACAGTGTCTGAATCAAACTCATACTCATATCAATTTGAGCTAGACTTACACACTGCACCATCTAGCCCCATGGCTGGTGCAAAAATGGATCCACTTTCCATACTGGTGATTGGAAGTGGACCCGTGTCCATACCTCATACCACCACCAACACCCCTGCTAGTGGTCCTCGCACTGTCATGGAGATTGTCATAAGTCAGCTTCCTCCACCCATACTTACTAGTCAAACTATCTCACCTGTCACACATGGGGGCAGTGGCCCTTCTATGACTATCCCCACTGCAGGAAGTCAACCACAGGTTCCCCCAGTCATTCAGGGACATCATGTTCCTACAAACCCCACTACCATTTTCGGTCCTTCCCACATCAACCTTAGGTCTAACCTCCCATTCATGGCACGCCTCAACTTTCCTGACTTGGCTAGGTTAACCAATGACCCCATTTTCCATCAAGCCCATTGGCCTCCCATGCCAACCAAGCTCTGTCATGTTCCCATTTTGATAGCACCATGAAGTAGATCAAACCCCATGGATCCTAGTGACAGATTGAATTAAATAATTAATAAGGGGTTAAGATGAGGCAATTAATTAATTAGGTGTGTGCATTTAATTTTATCCATAGTTGCTACCCACTTGGAATAAATAATTATGGAGCATTTAATATTATTGCTGCAATTAATATTTTTATTAATTATGCAATTAAATGATAAAATTTCCAAGTCAAGTAAGCACTAGTGTCCAAAAATGTTGCCAAAAATGAGAAAAGAGGAATATTTCAGGAAAACCAGCATAAATCCAGAAAGCAAGATAAAACAGGAAAAGCAGGAAAGTTCAGAAAAGAAGGAAAGTCAGAAAAATAAGGAAAGGCAAAGCAAAGAAAAGAAAGGAAAGTATGTCCACTCATGGGTAACCTATTCTCACAAGTCACCAAGTAACTTTCTCAACAGGTCAACATTAATTCTATAAAAGAAGTATTCCAGCTCTATTATTCAGTTTGGATGATTTGATATTGTGGTTATGCTATGTGAGCATACTCTCTGAGTGTTGTGCCTCAGACCATTGGGTGATGATCCCCAAATCCCTCCTCCCTTCTCTTCCATCTCCCTTTCTCTTCTATTGCAGGTATGGAGTGCTACATTGCAGACATTGAAGTATGATCAGAGTTATTTTCATCCTCCAACACGTTCAGGTTGAGATCCAGTGAAGCCCATGCTTCACCTATGCTCACAGCCACTTTTGACGGTCATGTTCTAGGCCTCCTGTAATGGTCAGTTTAGTATTTTATTTCTGATATGTAGAAGCATATTAATCTGTAATTTATATATATCAGGTCGAAACATATTTTTTCATAAAGAATCTTGTCTTCAGTTTCCTCAAAAAAGCTTATTTTATCACTGTATGGGGGAAAATTGATGAATCGGAGTGCTATGAGAAATATGCAAGGTTGGGGGACTGTATGAAGATATTTTATATGTTCAGTGGGATGTTATTTATCTCTTTAATAATTCATATGTATCTCATAAATTAAATTTACACGAATTAACTACTTAAATCTAGACCCTAGCTAGATTGCTAGCTTTCAATGACTAGTCTTGCCAAATTTGATGTAAAATGAGTTCTGCTAACTCAAAATGAGCCCCGTTTGTTCCTGTGGGTCACTGAAAGACTCAAATTCCCTTAAATACCTCCATAAATATTTTTATTTTCATTTTTAATTCATTTTTGTATCCTCCACTGCGCCGGATTTAACTAGGACAAAACTGTCGAAAAAACCAACATTTCTTGGAAACTACTCAGAACTTTCCATAACTTATGAAAACTATAAAAAACTATTTATTATGTTAAATTAATTCTGTAACAACCATCTACAAGTTTTCAGAATCCCCTGGTTTAAACAGACCGAACTACTCTTCCTAGTTTCACGGTTTGACTGCCCAGAAGCGTGGTAGTAGGTTTCCGTGGAGCGGACTCTGAACCCTAAATGGAATAAGATATAAATGTGTTATGGAAGAGGAAATTATATGTCTGAAATATCTTTGGTTTCTTCTCACTGCTCACTCCTTTTGCTTGCAAAATTTCCCAGAAGAAATCCCTGATTTGCCCAGTCCGAGAAGGCTTTGTGTGAATTAATTCAATTTCAAAATTTGTAATTAAAAAGAATTGCAGAAAGTTAATATTATTATCTGTACATCATATAAGGGATATTACAGTGGTATTAGAGCTCTTTCCTTGGATCATCCTGTGGAAATAAATCTCTCACGGAATAAATTTGCAGCCATGTCATACTATGAGGATGACTATGATGAGCAGTATGAAGAATACTGCAGAAGATATGAAGAAGAATAAATCCTCTATGTTGATGGAGACATACTAAAACATGAATATGATGAAAACTATTGGACATCATATTGGGAAGAGATCAGATCTAATTCTCCAATGGTTAAGAAAAGCTTGACAGAGATTATTGAAGCATGTGAGAACATGTCTCACTGCTATGAGGACTATCTAGCATTGGGTAGGAATATTTGTGCAAACCTTCCTTTTGGAGATTATATTTATTTCAAGTATGGATTACGGCCCAAGCATGATTATGAGAATTATTTCAAGATCAGGAAGCTATCCAAAGAGGAACCAATTTGTTCCAACTCTCTGAGAAAAGAAGAAGAAGACAGAACCAAAAATGAATATTCCTCCAAGCCATCAACATGTTCAAGACTTAAGAGTTTGTTTGGTTTTTGCTTCAAAAAGAGCTTCTAAATATTGTGACATGAGTACCACTAAATATGAAAAAGTCACAAGTTTCTTGGTGGAGAATAGAAATGAAGTGGACACAGATATCTAGGAGTTGAAGTGCAAATCACCACAAGCTGGTTGCATAAGAGAAGAAGTTGAAGAGGAATCCACTTCAAGTTTGTTGGTGGGTGATCTCTAGATCACTGTTCAAGGTTTTGGCTCATGTATGGGTGGTGAGATATATTTTAGATCTTATCCAAAAGAGAAACACAATTCATATTTACAGTCACCCCTTGAGCCTCACAAGGAAGAAGAAATTGAGCACATCTCAGTAGGATGTGAAGCAGAGAAATGGGTGGGTGAACAAGCCACCATAATTCCACCACATAAGGAGGAGAACATAACACATGGCGAGTTAGTAAATTCTGATTTTTATGTGTCATTGTGTAAATCTGATATGGAAGGCACTTCCAGTGAAAATTTCAGAATGGTTGAGTCCCTTACTGATGAGGTTCACAATTCTGGTGTCAAAAATGAATGCAGTAAGAAGGATGAAAATTTGAGAGAATATCTTTCTGGTGCACCAAGGATGAATGAGAACTTAAGTTGCAGCCCAAATTATGTTGTTGAGGACTTAAAAGATGAATATATTTCAGAAACAACATATGGATCAGATTTCAAAACCTCGAGTGCACTGCATGAAATTGATCCGGTGATGGAAAATGAAGAGGAGGAACATCTACAAGAACCTCATCTTCTTGCAGGGTCATTGAAGATGGATGAACAGAAGATCCAAGAGGCCCTAAAAATTCTTCATGACACTCATGATTCAGTGTCAAAGATGTGTTTGGAAACTGCTTTAATGGAAGACCAATCTTCCTTTGAAGCCATGGAGAATATCCAGAAAGCAATGTCCACAATCAAAGGTAATTTCTCACAATTGCTTTAAGATAGAAATGACATGTTTGAGCTTGTTGAGTTATTGCGGGAAGCATCACTGCATGATCAAGGTATTATTTGCATATATGAAGAAGAGAACTACAATCTCAAAGGTGATTTTTTGGCCACCCAAGATTCTTTGAGATACACTCAAAGTGCCCTCTTAGAATCACAAATGAACATAGAACAATTCCAACAAGAGTGGCAAGAATTGGCTCAATCCTCAACATTTCTTGAGAGTCATCCCTTTTGGGTAAATGGCATAAAAAATTCCATGGAGGAACCTCATGAGTGGGTGGACCATGAGGAGCATTCTCTTTGGTATATGCTTGAAGAGTGTACAAAACAGTTTGATGAGAACCAAACACTTGATTTCTTTCCAAGGAAACTTGAGCTGTTCCTTGAAGACAGTCACTCTCCCATGGAAGAGTGGGATGAGAGAACCCAATTTTGGCCATCCAATAATGAAAAAATTGCAGCCATAAGTCTGATTACTTAAGGTTGCAGACATGCAAACAAGGTTCGCAATTCCTTCCCACATGTCCTAGATTCAGCAACACCAATGGGGAATGAACAGTGGGTGAAGAAATTTTTCTGGTTTGTGTCACATGTACAACAAGGGGATCATGATTTGTCTCCATGGGAGATAGATCCTATTGCAGAAGATATGGCTGATTATAGATCATATAAATTAGAAAGCAATATCCATGATTCATCCACTGGATGGTTGGATAGAGGAATCACTGAAGATGAAAATATGGAAGGTAAAATTTTTATGTCTTGTTGCAATAAAATTGTTTTTAATATTGCTGATTTTTCTATGATTTACAAGCAACAAAAAAGGAATGTGTGTGTAGCCACTTTTGACAAGAAGTAATCAGATCTACACTTACTTTCAATGTGTGGGTCAATTGATGGAGTTTTGCACCCTTGGATCAATGGCAAAGAGTTGAGCCATTGGATGAAGAGGGGAGCACCTGTTGAGTTCCATAGAGACCATGACACCTCGTTATTTGAGGGAAACATGAACATGACTGATTTTGATACAACTTACTCTCTTTTGGAGCAGCATTTTAGAACATGGGATCCTCACCCTTGTCACTTGAGTTTCATGTATACCACACTTGTTCCTTGTGTGCATTGGTCACATGAGAACAGTTGGGTTGGAATGGAACGACTGGTGGAATTGTGGCCTCACTTCTTGGAGGAATATTTGGGGATGCATAGTCTTTCTTTGATTCATCCCTACATTGGAGAGTTGCATATCTTGATTGAGGGTCCCTCAAAGTTTCAGGTTTGCATTGGAAAGGATGATTTTCCAATATGGTGGCATGATGTTTTCATCTTTCCCAACATTTCAAATGATGTTGATTTTTTATTGTTACTAATGTTTGGGGAGATGCAGCATGAACAGTGGGATCCAGGCACTGTTTTGCTTAGTATATTTTTTTGGACAGTATTCCTATACATGAGGGTTCCATACAAGCAATGGGATCCTGGCATTGTTTGTCCTTGGAGAAGTTGTTTTCATGTTGGCATGATGGAGAAAGCCAACCCTATTTTGCACCAGTTCATCTATGTTGCACTTGGTTTCAGTTTCCCACATAGGGAACACCTCATTGGATGGACTTATAGTTTACATAGTAGTAGTATATTTGCATTTCTGATGTTCTTATGGGATATTGGCACACTTTCCAGATACTTCACTTGGATAGAAGTAGGCATGTTCAATTACAGATGTAGTGAATATTTTATGGGAGAGAGGATTATCATCAGAGTAGTGCAGTAAAAGCATGATGGACCTCTTGGGATACTTTGCTTGAGGACAAGCAATCTTGGGAAGAGAGGACTTTCATGTTCCCATTTTGATAGCACCATGAAGTAGATCGAACCCCATGGATCCTAGTGACAGATTGAATTAAATAATTAATAAGGGTTAAGATGAGGCAATTAATTAATTAGGTGTGTGCATTTAATTTTATCCATAGTTGCTACCCACTTGGAATAAATAATTATGGAGCATTTAATATTATTGCTGCAATTAATATTTTTATTAATTATGCAATTAAATGATAAACTTGCCAAGTCAAGTAAGCACTAGTGTCCAAAAATGTTTCCAAAAATGAGAAAAGAGGAATATTTAAGGAAAAGAAGCATAAATCTAGAAAGCAAGATAAAACAGGAAAAGCAGGAAAGTTCAGAAAAGAAGGAAAGACAGAAAAATAAGGAAAGGCAAAGCAAAGAAAAGAAAGGAAAGTATGTCCACTCATGGGTGATCTATTCTCACAAGTCGCCAAGCCAAGTAACTTGCTCAATAGGTCAACATTAATTCTATAAAAGAAGTATTCCAACTCCATTATTCAGTTTGGATGATTTGATATTGTGGTTATGCTATGTGAGCATACTCTCTGAGTGTTGTGCCTTAGGCCATTGGGTGATGATCCCCAAATCCCTCCTCCCTTCTCTTCCATCTCCCTTTCTCTTCTATTGCAGGTATGGAGTGCTACATTGCAGACATTGAAGTATGATCAGAGTTATTTTCAGCCTCCAACACGTTCAGGTTGAGATCCAGTGAATCCCATGCTTCACCTATGCTCACAACCACTTTTGTCGGTCATGTTCTGGGCCTCCTGCCCCTTTATTTTGGAGTCTCCCTGTAATGGTCAGTTTAGTATTTGATTTCTGATATTTAGCAGAATATTACTCTGTAATTTATATATATCAGGTCGAAACATATTTTTTCATAAAGAATTTTGTCTTCAGTTTCCTCAAAAAAGCTTATTTTATCACTGTATGGGGGAAAATTGATGAATCAGAGTGCTATGAGAAATATGCAAGGTTGGGGGACTGTATTGTAGAAATTCAGGCCTGCAGTAGATTAATTTCACTCACAGCAATTAACAATTGATCATGCAAATTATCAACAATGGAGACTGAATATGGAGCTG